>JAODAL010011975.1:0-25000 GCA_025379985.1 Phyllomedusa bahiana
TGGGGCTAGTTGTTTAAATGAATGTCTTCTTGGAGCCTTTCCCAGAGGAGAGGGTGCATTGTGATTTGCTGGTGCACTCTCCCAGCTCTCATCATAAGGTCACAGCCAGATCATGCTACTTGTTCCTGTGCTTCACATGGGGCTTCCCAGTGACTGGACTGTGCAGAGTAATCTCCTGATTTTCCCTTCATCTCTCTGTCCTTCTCCTCTAAGTTACACATTCTCTTTTTTGATGCCACAGCGATCTTTATGCCTCCTCTTTATCACCTTCTCTTTGCTTTGTTTGGCCTCCATCCTTCTCTTTCAGGCGCTGCTGTTTCATATTCTCATGGTTCTTATCTTTGTATTTCCTCGCTGTCCACTCTTCCTGCACTGTATCTTCTTTCTCCTCCCACCATGTATTCATAGTCCCATCCTATCTCTGTAGCATGATCAGTTTTACTGTTAATGGAGACCACAGTAAGATACTGTTACACATTGTACCCTGTTAGTGCTTAACTCTTTGGGCTGTGCCTGCCGCACTTACTGCAGCTTCTGAACGTCCCATTCGACTAGATTGTAAAGAGACCTTAGGGTATGTTCACACGGGGTAATTGCCCAAATTACGGTAATCCACAGCTCTCATAGAGAACTATGGATTACACCTCCTCTCCCCGCTCGTACAATCTGATCGTATTGTCCCTGCTCTCCCCATGCGTACATGTCAATTACTTGCGGCGAAGTAATGATTGTCAGTGCCGCTTCGCCAAGCCCCCCCCCCTCTCCCCCAGCCGCAGGAGTACGCGCCTATTAGCGCAAACTCACATAAGACACGATGTAACGCGGCACGTACTGCACGCGCTGCAGTACATCGTGCGAACATAACCTTAAGCCGCACAGAGCGAGTGATTTTTAGGGCTCTTACATTATATATTATAGAATAGCTACTCTAACTCCTTATTGCTTTACTATGTATGCTATTGGGAAACTTTACATTGTGATCACCCCATTTACATTTGTTTTGCTGTCTGCGCTCCTCATTAGAAGATTACGCCTAACTTCCTATCTGCCCTGCTGCTGTTTCAAGCCGACACTTGCAGTTCCGTCGCTAGTAGCTGCTGAGGAACATGGAACTACAAGTGCCAGGAAGCCACAGCAGCACATGTTAAACACATGTACTAATCAGCACTCCTACAATTAGTACATGTATGGTGTGGCATGCTTTCACCTGTAGTTCCATGTTCCAGTTACAAGTGCCAGCATACCACACAAGTACAAATTGTATTGGTGATGATACAATACGGTATGGTATTTTACATTGAAGGCAATTGGGTAGAGGTGTGGAAGAGGGGGGATCAGGAGCAGTAAGAATATACCTGCCGTGCTGGGGCTGGCAGCACAAGACCGGAGGGCTGTGAAGGAGAGCTGTCTGGCCATCTAGAAGAGCAGAGGAAGGCATGAGACATTATCGTAGGGCGTAACTCAGTGTGTGATGTCGGCATGTGAGCCACTCCCCATAAGTCTACGTTTGTAACCAGATGTAAGTCGGGGACTGCACATTTTAATTCTTTATATTGATTTATGTTCTCCCGTGCTTCACCCACACTCTGGAACTCACTGCCCCAACACATCAGACTCTCCTCCACTTTCACCAGCTTCAAAAGCAACCTGAAAACCCATTTCTTCAGGCTTGCCTACAACCCTCACTAAACTTGTCACTACTTCCTCCACATACATGTCTGCCCCTCACCTCCTGTCTCTTTCCCCTCCTTGTAGATTGTAAGCCCTCGCGGGTAGGGTCCTCTCTCCCTTTGTCATGCCAATTGTCATTATCCCTTATCACTGTACTCGTTTGACTTATGTAATGTATGTAACCCCCTCGAATGTACAGCGCCCTGGACTCAATGGCGCTTTAAAATAAATAATAATAATAATATGGTATAGTTATTAATACTGTGTATAAAATACTCAGAGCAGGTATGTTTGCTATTTGCACATTCACAAAGATTTATATGTCATTTTAACTATATGTATTGTTTTCAACACATTGTGTTATATTAACTATGTATGATTTCCAGTGTGCAGGTTTGGTCCAGTTATCAGTCACCATGGTGGCCCTGTCGCTAAAGATCTGCGTACGGCAGTGCAATGTTGTCAAGACCATGCAATTTGAGCCGTCCACTGCCGTCTATGATGCCTGCCGGATCATCCGTGAGCGAGTCCCAGAGGCGCAGACAGGCCAAGGTATTTACACCCAGCGAACAATAGAAATGCCAATCTTGCGTTCTACTTTATTGTGCATTTGTAAAGTGATCTGCGTTTCCCCACATAAAGCAGATTTACTCTCACCATAGGGATAATCACTTTATTTTGGACACTAGTTTTTAATTGTTCTCCATAAAATAAGACGTTGGGCACGGAGAACCTCGGTCATGTCAGTTAAGTGCTTTCCCCTGTATATTTATGGCTTTTTTTTATTTATATGGTTTCATTGTCGATAGTGTCTGTCTTGGACAATAGAAGTTCTTGTTCGAGGAAACAGTGGTTTGTTGTGTTGTGTCCAACTACTGGGCACATACCCCGGAGACTCTGTATGATTTGACCTCTTCCCTTTGCCCACAGCATTCGACTTTGGTCTTTTCTTGTCTGATGAAGATCCGAGGAAAGGAATCTGGCTGGAGGCTGGCAGAACCCTTGATTATTATATGCTGAGGAATGGGGTAAGGCCAAAATATTCACAGAGAATTTGCCTGTATGTTTCTGGCATGTGCCTGTAACCGGTTTGATACCAGTACACATAAAGATTACGTTAGGGAAATTAAAATGCAGCAAATGTATAGCGGCGTCACACCTGAACAACAGAACCTTGATGTTTTCAATATTAGTCTGCACACTATTACCATTGTAAGGGCTTGTTCACACAGAGTTTTCACTCCGTGTTACAAGCGCTTTTGAGAACCGTCCCTGGGACTGACAGGACGGACCCTGTTGCTGTTCTGCTGCTGTTCTTTATTGTGAGACAGGGTTATTACAGTTGTAATTTGCCATTTTGGGTTCGAAGAGTTGAATATTTAGCATAAGTGTATACATAACACTTCCCTGCTGTCTTCTCGCTAACACTCCAGGTTTTTTATTCTTGGATATATTAAACTTTTAGTCATAGTTCTGTGTTTTATAATGGCTCAAAGGGAAAGTACTCCTACAGTGTGGTTGAACAGTCGCAGAAAAGCCAGCCCTCGCTAACTTTCCCACACACGGTTGTACTGTTACATTGTGAAAACACAGATGAAAGGCGTGTTCTCACCATGCTGTTTCACAGAGCCTACTCTTCACAGCCAGCTTCAGGCTCAGACTTCCTGGTTAGACTGTGAGTGACTGTGCAGCAGTGATTGGCATATCAGCTCTGCTCTTGCTAACTTAGGCCGTTAGAGGAACATTGGTGATTGAGATATGTAAACATCAGGGCAGAAAGCTACAGAGCTCCAAAAGGTAAAAAATTTGTCGGTAAGGGTAGGTTCACACGGCTTATTTTGGAGCGTATTTTGTGGCGTACTGCGCTTAATACGTGGGGAAATGTGGCCCATAATTATGGTAATCCATAGCTGTCATAGAGAACTATGGATTACGCCTCCTCTCCCCACTCGTACAATACGATCATATTGTACGTGTGGGGAGATAATTGACATGTCATTTATTCACGGCGAATACGCGCCACGAGTAATGCATGTCTATGGGGCTGCCGGGCCCCCGTGCCGCCGGAGTAAGCGCTAATCGGCGCGACTCCCAAAACACCCAGCGTAATTGTGGTGCTTACAGTACGCACCGCAATTACGCTGTGTGAACATAAGAAACA
This sequence comes from Phyllomedusa bahiana, assembly GCA_025379985.1. Lineage (NCBI taxonomy): Eukaryota > Metazoa > Chordata > Amphibia > Anura > Hylidae > Phyllomedusa > Phyllomedusa bahiana. The sequence continues at coordinate 3,833 of JAODAL010011975.1, forward strand.
TAAACAAGTTCCTGTACTGCTGATAAGGGCACAGACCTCACCATCCTGCCCAGAACTAGAGCGCCTGTTAGAGCACAAGGAGATGGTTGGTAACCTAGGGAAGCTTGTGTACACAAGCAGGAGATCAGAACTGCTCTAGCTCTGTGGGGAAGCATAATCAGAGCAGGAGTGTATTTGGTAATGGTCTTTATTTACCTTTGCCTACATGTTTAAAGCAAATTAATATAGTGAGAATACTACTTTGAACTCTTCTTGTGTATTTACACTTAAGTTAAGCTTATTTAAACTTAGTTTTAGTAATGTTAAGGTGCTCATGTACACATATATATTTATTCTAGATAGTTGCTTGCTTATCATTCATTTAATCTGGTTACAGTAAAATTCATAATCTGACCTCATGGAATTTGAGATTTGCTATATTTTCTGATGTTTTAGGTCATTGCATAGTTGCACCATAGTTTTGATAATTTTATTACATAGCATATTGATATAATTTCCATTTCCTATTACTAAGGCTCAGTGTAGGTGTGGCAGTTTTTCGGTGTATGTTTTTTTTTTTTTTCTTACTAGATTTAGTAGTCTCTGCTTCGTATTTATTTTGCACTTGCTGTAATAGATATTAGCTCTCCATGTGTTTACTTCTTGGTGAGTCTGATAGTGTGTTTTTTTTTTTTGTTTTTTTTTTTAACACACAGAAGCCAATCTGAGGGGGCAGAGCTGCAGGGAGGAAGCCATAGGGATGTGTGTTTAAGACCATCCCAGACTACCTGCAGGCATTGTAGCTAAACTGTAGTCGCAGATCACAGCTTTTACTTAATTAGCTTTATTTAATCTTTTAAAAGGCATTTTGACAGAGCCACAGCCAGCTTTAGACTCACACTTCCTGGTTAGGCTGTGGATGGTTCTATAGTAGTGAGTTGATATATAATGCTCTACTATTCCTAGCTATTCCTTTTACTGTGACATGACTGCTGGAGATTTATAAATTGTAGTACAAAAGTCTGCAGAGCTCTAAAGGGTCAAAGCTTGTCATGGGTGAAAGCTTGTCAAACACTGTTGTTAGAGATAAGACTCTGCAGGGAGTGACTCAACGTGGTTGAACTAACTGACTGATGGCATCTTGGATCAATCAGATTAGAGACAGAGGAAAGAGAGGTGGGGAGAGGTGATCAGTAACCAAGAGAAACTTGTGTAGACGTAGCCTAAGACCTCTGGAGTAAATTGAGTTCTTGTTCTCCATTTATGTAAGCCGTGCAGTCCTTGACATTGTAACAATTGTACTGGAGTTTAGAACCAGATTAGGTTCTTCACAGTTGGTTTGTGATGCATTTATCTGGTCATTTTGGCCCAGGCTTGCCGTCTTTTTGAAACATTCCAACCACCGTCTTTGAATTACCACATCTGTTTAACCACCTTATTGCTCTTTACCTTAGGATGTCTTGGAGTATAAAAAGAAACAGCGACCCCAGAAAATTCGAATGTTGGATGGAGCAGCAAAAATGATTATGGTGGATGACTCCAAGACTGTAGGAGAACTTCTGGTAACCATCTGCAGCAGAATAGGTGAGGCATTTATTCCACATTCTGTTCAAAACACAGATAAGCAAGTCAAAGCAGAAACAGTAGCAAGATGCATTAGGAGAACTATTAGGCTGATGATTAGACAAATGGAACAAATAATTACCTCCAATATGCACATCCATACACATGCATTTTTTTAATTTTCCTTTTTTCCAGATTATTTTTTTTTGCATTGTCATAACAATCTGGAAATGAAATGGTTTTCCAAGATAGAACGATATACTTTTGGAAAAATATTACATCTAGAAGGACAATACAATAAGACAGTCTTGTCTTTACAGGGGGGTTATATATGTGTATGTATATTTATTTCTAAAATATATATATTTTAATACTAGAAAAATTTGTTGAATATACTCTAAGGGTAGGTCCACATGGCGTTTTGGGGCACATATAGTACGCGGCGCAATACGCCAGGTGTTTTGGAAGCGCACGCTGATTAGCGCGTAATTCCAAAGCTGGGGGGGGGGGGGCACTAACACTTGACATGTCAATTCTCTCCCCGCACGTACAATATGATCGTATTGTATGCGTGGAGAGACGACGTGTAATCCATAGCTCTCTATGAGACTTATGAATTACTGTAATTGCGGCCATTTCACTGCGTATGAAGCGCTGCGTATGAAGCGCAATACGTGTCGCAATGCGCGCCGAAATACGCGGCAAAATAAGCCATGTGAACAACACCCTAAGATGGGAGTAATGTAGTAAATTTGCCAATGCAATGATGATGCATGTTTTTTTGTCTGTGGCAGGAATTACTAACTATGAGGAGTACTCTCTTATTCGGGAAACGGAAGAGAAAAAAGAAGAGCCAACCGGAACCTTGAAAAAAGATCGGACTCTCCTCCGAGATGAGAAGAAAATGGAGAAACTGAAAGCTAAGCTTCACACAGAGGATGAGTGTAAGTTGACAACAAAAGGACAATATCTTGATATCATCTGTCCCTTTTTACAGTTAGATTTCCACACTGTGCCATCATACACATGTGGTATTATAGCTGCTATAGTTTTGTCCAAAATTTACACCACTGTCCCCATTATTGGTTTTCCACTAACTTCTAAAAGTAATTTTTCACGAATGACCGGAAAAGATCTAACTGATTCCACTTCATGTTCTTTTAGTGAATTGGCTTGATCACAGCCGCACATTTCGAGAGCAGGGAGTTGATGAAAATGAAACCTTACTTCTCCGCAGAAAGTTCTTCTATTCAGATCAGAATGTGGATTCCAGGGTTCCTGTGCAGCTCAACTTGCTTTATGTGCAGGGACTTCACAGACACAAGCAGGAGGACACAGATGAAGAATACTATTTTTATTGTAGACCGATCTTTCTAGCACTTCATAATTGTTGCTCTTCTATTCCAGAGATTTCTCATTTTTGCAAAGTAGACCTGAAAGTTTTTCTCTTCTAGGCTCGGGATGATATCTTGAATGGCTCTCACCCTGTGTCCTTTGACAAAGCTTGTGAGTTTGGAGGAATACAGACCCAGATTCAGTTTGGACCTCATGTGGAAGTCAAACATAAACCTGGATTTCTGGAGTAAGTGTAACTAGAGAATGTTTTTACTATTGAGGTATGTGAGGTATGTAGTTATACTCGTGTGGCATCCTTCATTACATGCTAACACTCATTGACCGTTTTCAAGAGACTTCGGGTATGTTCACATGGCATCTTGCAGCGCGTACCTGTGCACGCTGCAATACACTGTGTTTAGAAGAACATGCTGATCAGCGCATTCTTCTAAAGCATGGAGGGGAGGAGGGGGGGGGGGCTGCATATACACCTGAAAGAAGTGACATGTCACGTCTCTATGACGGCAGTCAATACATCGTGCGGCAGGTAATCATAACACTCTGCGAGCTATGATGACTGTACTTCCAGGACGTATTTCGGGGCGCACTGCAGCGCAACTTCCCCCCCCCGAAATACGTCCTAAAAGACGCCATGTGAACATAGCCTTATACATCAGATAAATCTAACCTAGGCTTGTTTCTTGAGACCATGTATCTGCGAGATTTTACAAAGCTTGTGACATTGTTTGATCTCATAGTTTTGCCAAGAATTCAAGTGGTTTCAGACTTGGACAAGAACCAGCACTTTTGACTTCATTAGATAATTCTTACAAGAGTTGGTAAATTTTCACTACTACCATGCAACTTTATATGGATAGCGTAAAGGGGTGTTCCATTAAAAAAAACACTTCTTTTTAACTGTCCACTCGTTAGGTAAGAGCTACATCAATGTGGATCTATCCACTAGGACACCCACCAATTACCAGAATGGGGGACTCAGGACTGCTTCATTCAAATGTAATGACCTGGAAAGAAACCCCAAATGTATCTCAAGTATTCTGTTGAAAACTTAAATTTCAGTTTCTATCGGTGTATGAAAGTGAAATTAGTTAAATTATAGTTAAGTTTTGTGTAGAATTGACTAATAAAAAAAAAAAAGTCTGTTTTGGGTCAAAATATTAGTGATCACTATTAACTGTTATTTAGATTTAAATTTATGTATTTGTATTTGTTTCAGTTTGAAAGAGTTTCTTCCGAAGGAATATATCAAGCAGAGAGGAGCAGAGAAAAAATTATTCCAGGTACAGTTAAATATTAGCAAGATGTTCCTTGTAAATATTTCTACTAGAAGCATTTTTTAGCCTCTCTTACGCAAAGATTAAAAATATCAGGATTACATTGTCCAGAAAGACTGGATTTTGTTTTTTCACATTTTCATGTACATTTTCGTGTTCGGATATCGGGCTGCTAGGCTGTGTTCACACCTTTATCTTCAAAAAACAAATTGACAACTTGCCAAATGAGTCACACAGTTAAAACAAAACATATTTTAGGGTTCATTGTAGAGCATGATGCACTATTCTTCATGTAAAATATGATGAAATCTAGATCCTGCATTGTTCTACCTGTCAAAACTCCAGACCTTATTGTTAGCAATGGGATTTATTGGGTGCTATTGGGGACACTCATGTGATAGATCCAGCACTCCATCATTTTTATTTGATCTGTTTCTCTAATGAAACAGAGAATCTGAGTTTACAAGGCAGATGTTAACACAGCCCAACATGCACATGTCTGAGCAGATTTTATTGTCCCATTGCTACCCTGCTTAAAAGGGTTGTCTCACTACATTGATTCATCTTACCTCAGTCCTGTTTTCTTGGTTTCATTTTTAATTCAGACCTGGCTGCAGTAGAAGCCAGGTCTGTAGCTATAGCAACCAGTGCTGGCAGCCTATCGGGAGAGATCAGACGGGTCTGTAGCTATAGCGACCTGAGGAGCTGATGCAGCCCATACAAGAGGGCATATCTCAGAATTGGTAGGTTACTGTTAATAGACATATATTGCAAAGTGACTTGTTTTTTCAAGATCTTTAACATAAAAAGTAATCCTTGTAGTGAGACAACCCCTTTAAGTAAAAATAGAAGTATGACATGTCTTTGCTACCTGTTACTCTTCTGCATCTTCCTTCTGCTAATCCCTTTACTGATTATCCATAGCCCATTGAATTCAGTTTTATAATATTAACCATGGCAAACAAGACTCTCCATAACCTATCCCCCCTATACATCTCTGCACCAAACTCCTGATACCTCTTGTCATAAAATCTCTAATCCTCACAAGACCTCCTTCTCTTGTCTGCTCCTCACACAACTGCCTTCAAGATTTCTCCTATCCATCCCTCATACTCTGGAACCCCAACACATTAGACTGTTCCTGCTTTAAAACCATCAAAACATACCTGAAAACCAATCTCATCGGAAAAGTACCATATACACTCGAGTATAAGCCAACCCGAGTATAAGCCGAGGCACCTACTTTTGCCACAAATAACTGTGAAAACTTTTTGACTCGAGTATAAGCTTAGGGTAAAAAATGTGGCGGCTACTGGTAAGTTTAAAAAATAAAAATGTATACCAATAAAATTACATAGGCAGGTTATAGGCAGGTATACATCATCCACCGGCCACTTTATTAGGTACATCTGTCCAACTGCTCGTTAACACTTAATTTCTAATTTAGCCAATCACATGGCGGGCAACTCAGTGCATTTAGGCATGTAGACATGGTCAAGACAATCTCCTGCAGTTCAAACCGAGCATCAGTATGGGGAAGAAAGGTGATTTGAGTGCCTTTGAACGTGGCATGGTTGTTGGTGCCAGAAGGGCTGGTCTGAGTATTTCAGAAACTGCTGATCTCCTGGGATTTTCACGCACAACCATCTCTAGGGTTTACAGAGAATGGTCCGAAAAAGAAAAAACATCCAGTGAGCGCAGTCCTGTGGGCGGAAATGCCTTGTTGATGCCAGAGGTCAAAGGAGAATGGGCAGACTGGTTCGAGCTGATAGAAAGGCAACAGTGACTCAAATAGCCACCCGTTACAACCAAGGTAGGCAGAAGAGCATCTCTGAACGCACAGTAACGGCGAACTTTGAGGCAGATGGGCTACATGCAGCAGAAGACCACACCGGGTGCCACTCCTTTCAGCTAAGAACAGGAAACTGAGGCTCCAATTTGCCCAAGCTCATCGAAATTTGGACAGTAGAAGATTGGAAAAACGTTGCCTGGTCTGATGAGTCTCGATTTCTGCTGCGACATTCGGATGGTAGGGTCAGAATTTGGCCGTCAACAACATGAAAGCATGGATCCATCCTGCCTTGTATCAACGGTTCAGGCTGGTGGTGGTGGTGTCATGGTGTGGGGAATATTTTCTTGGCACTCTTTGGGCCCCTTGGTAACACATTGAGCATCGTTGCAACACCTTGTGGAATCTATGCCCGAAGATTGAGGCATTTTCTAAAGGAAAAAGGGGTCCAAAAACCCTTATTAGCATGGTGTATAATAAAGTGGCCTTTGAGGGGTTGCCCCAAAGGGGGCGGGAAAGGCAGGTATATGCCCCTTAGGCAGGCATTTTTCCCCCAAAGGAGTTTTTGGCAGCTTTTGTCCCTTATGGTGGGGGTATAGGCAGGAAAGGCGGTATATGCCCTTATATTTTTTAGTTGTAGGCGGGTATATGCCCTTAAGGGGGTTATAGAGGGATTTTGGCGGGATATGTCCTTAAAGGGGGTTATAGGCAGTATTGTCCTTTTTTGGTGGGTTTTGGCGGGTAAATACCTTATGGTGGTTAAGGCGGGAAAAGCCCTTTATAGGGGGGTTAAAACCCATAACTCCTTATAGGTAGGTTTTAGGCAATAATGCCCCTTATAGGTGGGTTATGGGCAGGAATGCCCCTCATAGGAGGTATGGAGGAATGTCCCCAAGGTAGGTTTAAAGGAGGGTTGGGCAGGAAGTCTTATAGGTGAAAAACATTTAAAAGTCCGAAAGGGTAGGTTAGGCAGGATATGTCCTTTATAGGTTTTTTAAGACAGGTATATGTCCTTATGGTTTGGGTCAGGAGGGTATAGGCAGGAATATGCTTTATGGTGGGTTTTATGGGCAGGTTTTGTCCTTATAGGTGGGTTGGGCAGGTAAGCCTTATAGGTAGGTTATAGTTTTATAACCCTTAGGGGGGAAAGGGGCAGGTATATGTTTATAGGGGGTTATAGGCAGCTATAGTCTTTTTGGCATTTAAAAAAACAAAAAAAAAAATACAAACACGACCCACTCCCTCGCTGCCCCGGTCTTAAACCGGGCGCCCCCCTCCGGTCTAGGGGCACAGGTGGGTGACGTAAATGGGCCGCCCCACGCAGCGGTTGACCAAAAAGGCCCCTGCCCCGGAAATTCCGGACAGCCCGAGTCTGCGGCCGCCCGGAGTCCAAAGGGGGAGCACGGGCCTCGCTTCGCACCCGCGGGAAACTTCCCCTCTTGGCTCCAGGATCGCAAAAAGGGAAGAGATCGCCGACACCCCGGGGCCCGGCGTACTCGGCCTTCATTTATATGCGCCCTGAGGAGTGTGTATAACTGAAGTCCTCCCGGGGCCCCCCAGTGCCCAGTGATCAAAAATAACCAGGAGGGTTTTTTTCAAATTTTTTGTGCTGAAAAATTTTCTTAACCAGTATATATGGTATATGATGCCCTTGTGGCCACTGCACTACCATCCAAACAGCTCCTTTCGTTTCCTTCTGTTTCCTTCCCCCTCCCTTGTGGACTGTAAGATCTTGCGAGTGGGGTCCTTTTTCTTTCTGGGCCTGTTGCTTATTTAGTAAATTTTTATACTATGTTTTTGTCTTATGTACTCAAAATTCTTTTCGTATGTAAGCAATAATTATAACACTTAATGTTGTGCACAGTCTTTTTTTGCTTTGCCTGGGGGCACTAAAAATCTAAATGAAGCAGTACTTGTTGTTTTTACACTCCGCATTGTGATTTTATGGCCACCAGGAACATAAAAACTGTGGAGAAATGACTGAAATTGAAGCCAAGGTGAAGTATGTGAGCTGGCTCGGGCCCCCACCACTATGCGTTTTCCCTTTTTTTTAGTTAAGGTAGGAGGTGTGTGATTTATCTATGTCACTAATTATCATTTGTGTTCAAATATACTTCTGTTCTGCCACAACATACAATTTCCCTCATGTTCCTTTCCAGTACAGAATGATCTATGGAATCTGTTTTCGGGCACATAGTTTGCACAACAGAAAAGGTTAAAAGTTTTATTCTAGCTTTGGTAAAAAAGGGGTTTAAAAGGAGTTGCTCACAAAAGGCTTTGCCCACTTCAATGGTCTGGGAGCATGGGGTTTTTTTAATTCAGGGGCGTCTTCTTGTCTCCCCTTCCCTTCCCCCCAACCCCCTTCCCTCAGCACCAGAAGCTCTCCTCCCCAGACGCAAATCCCCGTGTGTGTGGCCTGCCTAGATTGTGCCACTGCTGGATCAGCTTCACTTGCTGTGGTGGCTCTTCGCTCCCCCCTCCAGTCAGGAGACAGGAAGGGTGTCATGGTGGTATGGAGCCGGGGTCTTTTTTTAAACTGTGTACTAAAAGAGAGCAGGGGGATGCAAGTGTTCCAATCCCCCCGCTTAAACAAAAATCTCCACAGACATCTCAAAAAAACAAAAAACAACCCTGTCAAACAGAACAGGCAGCTGTGAAAGGTTACCAATCCGAGTGTCCCCTATACAGCAGGCAGGGAGGGATAGAACCCTTCCATGCCCCCCTGATTGTTTATTAGATGTCAAAGCTTCACAACCATCATTATTATTAACACACTTCACTGCTGTCACATCCTACTGATCACAGATCAGCCTCATCTCTGCTCTCCTCAATCTGTGTAGAGAGCAGGAGTGAACAGGCACACACAGGGTTAATCCACACAGACAAAGAAGCCAGAGCCCTCCCCCTCCCTTCCCTACAGAAGCATCCTGTGCGGAAGGGGCTCTGTGCTCTGACCTGTATTCAGAAGCTGATGAGTCACCAGCACTGAAAGCCAGTGAGATAAACAATCAACAGGTCGGCTGCTATAGTGATTTGAGAAGCTGATGCACTCCTACTAACTGGGATAACTGAAAATCAGTAGGACATTTGTAATGAACATATATTGCAAAGCAGCTTGTTTTTTAAAGATCTTTTAATTAAAACCCAATCATTGTAGCGAGACAACCCCTTTAAGCTTAAGTGGGGTAAAAGATGGAGCTACACTAGAGGCTTCAGACATCTGGTTAAAATCTTTGACGGCAATGCCAAAAAATAAAATAAAGTCAAAGGGTTTCAGAATTGCCTTTGAACCTTTCTATCAATACAGTCCTCACAGACAGAGAGGAACATCATAGTTGCCTAGTAACAAGTCTCTTGATACCTTATAATGATAAGTTACGAGGGGCAGCAGTCACTGATCAGGCTGCCAGAGACGGTTTGTTTTATGGCAGATCGATCGATGGTGATCAGCGATAGTTTTGTTGGTGTTCTCTTTCATTCAATCTTGGCAGCGAGGGAATTGTGACAATAATTGGCAGCTGAAGCTTGCTCCGTAATCATCTGACGTATTGCAGGTCCAGTTTCAGAAACTCCTGGCCACCAGCTGTTCTTGATTTTTAATGGTACATTAGTTTGAGGAATATTTATATGGGGTCAGTGCAAATGCGCAGTATATCCTGCAATATGATCAATGCTATCGTTTCTATCATTGGCATTGATTTAACGCTCTGTCCAGTTTTTACATTGGTCTGATTTCAACCCAATGTAAGTCAGTCTGACTGCATCGTCTATAATTTATGTATTCACTTTACTATGAAAAGTACGTACTACTGTTTCTCCAATTCTGTAATTTAGTTATGTTTTCTATATTGGGCCAGCATTGTGTTACTGAGTACATGTGTTATATGGCGGGAGAAAAGAAATCTGATTTCACGGCACATTCTTTCTGCCTCTCATGCTTTTTTCTACTTGCATCTTTCATCTCCTCTGGAGCTTTCTTACCTGATTATAATCCTTGTTAAGATTTGATTGTTTAACCTAGACACTCTCCCTGCGGTCAGCTGCTTACACGTTTTCTGTCTACGTTTTCTGCTGACCCTAGGATTCAGTAAATTTATAAAATACAAGCCTGACCTGCACCAACCCCCATCCCCAGAAGTAAAGTCATACATAAAAGTAGTCTGAGAAGGGATCTGTTTGCCCTCCTCTTTCATACTGCCATGCTACCAAATGGGTCCAGCAAGCCAGGCCTGGGGCACGGTTTGTATACAAGATGAATTGTTACTGGAAGTTGTATTGGACATCCCTTACTGACTTACTCGCTGTACATGACTTTTTATACAAGCTGTAATATAAAATAAATATATATATATATATATATATATATATATATATATTATATATATATATATTGTGTTACATTTTACCAGATGTTGCTCTGTTGGGGCTTGCTATCATAGATATGCAATATTAGAATTTTTTGGGGTCTCGCACTCCATTCTTTAATTTTGCAGCTGATCACTTGTTCTTCACAATTATCGTTTCTTCGTTTGGGGGCATACAGACACACGTATATATACACTACTCACAAAAATTTAGGCATATTTGTTTTTGGTTGAAATTCCAGGATGAACATAAACTTTCTTGAACATGTTTTCAATGAAGTAAATAAGACCATCACTTAAAGGGGTTTTCCCATCACTAGCTTTCACAGATTTGAGCTGTTTTATTTCTGCTACAGCTTCAAATCCAGGGGCATGTCTTCCCTTACTGGTGACGACATCATTCTGTCTGAGCAGTGGAAGGGAGAGGATGCCACAGCTCTGCAGACTTCCTGCAATGGTCAGTTCTCATGCCTGCAGAGCTGTGACTTCCCTCCCAGCCTGCACAAGCGTCTTGTATCCAGAACACCTGCATTGCTGTAAGCAATTATACATACAGCCTGAAATGATGAAACTGATGTGAGAAGTGCACGTTGCTCCCCCCTCTGTTATCAGGCAGGAGGTAGACGGGAGCAGACTGTGTATAAGACTGTGTTATATGGGGGGGACCAGTGTGTAAGGCTGTGTTATATGAAGGGGAGAGTGAATCTAGCAGCTAGAGACTCCGTAATTGCCCAGATCCTTCACATAGGGCTTCACATAGAGCAGCTCAGACAGGTTCTATTACACAGCTAGCAGAGAAAGATGTTTCACTTTCATTTTCCACAGCTCAGTGGGGAGTAAACACAGAGTGCAGACAGCCAATCATAGCAAAGGGGGGCATGGCCCAACCTCATGCTGCAGTTTTAGGTGTAGAACACACAGATTAGCTTATATCTGCTATGCTAAATTATTTAGGTAATACAAAACAATTGCAAAAGCGCTAATTTTTTACTTGTTCCTATCATTAGAGATATGAGCTTTGTAGCGAGAAAACCCCTTTAACTTTGGAATGCACATGTCTAACAGTTCAATGTTTCAGCACTTGCTGATCTCAAACACGGAGTTTAATGGCAAAATTCACAACAGGTGTTGGATCCCTGAATCACCCATTAAATTTAGGGGATCAATTTGAATTGGGATTTAAACAGTCTTCCTCATCATACTGTTCACATTTTGACAACATGGACCGAGACAACATCTTAGAAGTCATCAACAATACCTCACCATTGCAAGGCTTCAAGCAGGATGCTCTCAGACATAACTGGCCGCTGAGCTTAGAGTATCCTCAGCAGGTTGCAACAGAGAGACTGGAAGAGTCACAGAAAGGCAAAGAAATGGATGTCTCTTGGCTACATCATACACTGATGACTGCTTTATTGTAATAATAATGCCCTGCGTTACCGAATGATGAATGTCACACAACTCTAGCGTTTTCTAGAGTGTAATAATATAACAATTTATAGTGACTAGGATTCTGAAGAAGAGTCGTTGATCCAGGGATTTATTCTGAATGCCAGATTGGAGTCGGGAAGGATTTTTTTCCCTAAAATGAGGACAATTGGCTTCTACATCATGCTTTTTTTGCCTTCCTCTGGATCAACACTTTAGCAAAATAGGCTGAACTGGATGGACATCTGTCTTTTTTCGGTCTTAGAAACGATGTAACCTGAGTGTCATGTCAGACCATTTATAACCGTTTACATCAACGTGGTCTGCCTGCTATACGTCTTGCATAGGCCAGGAATCATCTAAGCTGGACGAGGGACCATTGGTCCTCAGTGCTATTCAGTCATGAAAGTCAATTTGCTCTAAGCAGAAATGATGGCCGCCAATAATGCTGAAGACGTCAAGGAAAGCCTTATGCATCAGCCACTTGTCACAAGACGAGCCTTTGGTGGTGGTGGTACAGTGTGGGCAGGTGTCTCCTCAATACAGAACTGCCCTACACTTGTGAATGGTACAGTGATAAGCATCTACTACTTGAATAACATCATTAAAGGGAATGTGTCATCAGAAAATGAATTATTGTTTAACTCGCGTTTTTATGCTAAACACATTTTTTAAGAATTTTTTGTTATTTTTTTTTAATTTTTCCATATCACTTTCGATATTTAAAAAAAAAAAAATTGTCATTGTCATGCAGTTTTCAGTTTGGCCACTAGGTCTAAGAATAGTTTGACACTTCCTGTTCTGTAGAGAGAGATTTTCATTAGTCTGCTCATTATCAGTACAAGCTCCCCTCCTTGCACACTGACTTCTTCCCAGGTCACAGAGCATGCCCAGAAAACTCTCCTATAGAAGTCAATAGGACTGATCCAGTTCACAGGCTCATTTGTGCCGTAAAGTGTTGTAATGCGTATCTCTAAATGCTGCTAAAAGCAGTGCAGGCAAGAATGTTGTGCCTACAATCATATACAGACAACAGAATTGAGAAAACTACAATCAGAAAATAAAAACGGCTAAGAATATGGATCAGGGTCTTGTTTTAATAAGTAAAAAAAAAAAAAAAATTGGCGACAGATTTCCTTTAATCCAGTCCTTGTGCCTCTGCATGAACAACACAGGGCAAATTTCATCTTCATGGACAACAATGCTCAAGCTCATCGGGGTCGTAGCATTAGGGATCGGCTGTTGGAGACTGGGTACCTTAATTGGAGTGGCCTGCACTTTCTCCAGACCTGAACCCCCTAGAAAACCTGCAAGATCAGCTAAGTCGCCATGTAGACGCTCATAACTCTGTACCCCTGTACCTCAATGACCTGAGGGGCGGCCTTCAAGAAGAGTGGGATGCCATGCCCCAGCAGTCAATAACGCGACTTGTGAACAGCATGAGATGTCATTGTCAAGCTGTAATTGAAGCTCAAGGCTACATGACAGTTATTGAGACATTTACATTTTTGATGGTGTATAACCTCCACTGTTGGCTTTTAGTTTCATTAAATTGTTTGAAATTAGAAAATCAACAATCAATTAAGCTATGACTTAAATGGTTGACTTTCATGATAAAATAGCGTGACTTTTTTTTATATTTTTTAATTTTCACCCGAAAGCCACTTTTTGTGAGTGTGTGTGTGATGTGATATATATATATATATATATATATATATATATAATATATATATATATATATATATATATATGTGTGTGTATGTGTCTATATATTTAATCTCTAATCATGTACATGTATACATACAGATCGTATGTACATGCATGCGTATATACATTCATACTATTGCATATTATTTAATATAGCCAGTGACCTTGATGCTGGGCAGTGGAAATTGATAACCTGAGAATCCATACAATATGTGGAGTCTCCAGAGACGCTTAGGGGTTCATAAAAACGCTTTTTAAAATTAAAATGTAAAATGACCATTGTGTTTCGTGCTACACAGCCCTCCATCAGGTCCATGACCATGAAATAGAATATGTACATAGAGAGAGAGAGAGAGACACAGCTAGTTATTAACAAACTGAATTTTTGTGTATCACCTGTTTATTTCCTCTATTTCTAGGAAAAGATGAAGAGTAAGAACAAACTTGTGCCCCGTTTGCTTGGAATCACTAAGGATTCTGTGATGAGGGTAGATGAAAAAACTAAGGAAGTACTTCAGGAATGGCCACTGACAACAGTAAAACGTTGGGCTGCTTCTCCAAAAAGCTTTACTCTGGTATCTACTTGTTTTTCATGTTTCTTTCTTTGTGATGGATAGAAATGAGGTGTTCGTATTCGTGTTCTTCGCTTTGTAGGTCAAATGCTGACACCAGTAGATCTGAATATAAAATGAAAGTTACAGCAGAGAAATATTCTGATTATTGTAAAGTGCTACTGAGATTAGTCAGGGGTTACCGTGCATTATAACGGTTATGCCACTTCTCTAGTCACACCCAAATCTACTTTTCCATTTTACAGGTCTAATACTTTATTGGGCAGCATGGGAATTACAGATACAGTATTTTTGTATCTAAATATTTAATTGCTCCTATTTCAGGACTTTGGAGAGTATCAGGAGAGTTATTATTCTGTTACGCAACCGCAGAAGGATGGAACGACTCTGTCGCAGCTAATCGCTGGATACTAGGTCCTCATACTCAAAAAGGTACAAAGACGTGTAACTTACAATGCTAACTTTTTAGTGGTGCTCGCATCTGAAAATGTTAGTTAAAGCTTCACTTACATTGAATTTACTATTCTTAAGTATGAACTTCTGGTAAAGCCTCCTTGCCACATATATATATATATATATATATAGATACTATATATATATATATATATATATATATATAGTATGTATATTATATGCTATGTGTATATGTATATATGTATGTATGTGTATATGTATATATGTATGGGATATGGAGTGTATTTGTATATATGTATATGTATGTATGTATTAATATTGTTTATGTTATATATATGTATTAGTGGTTATTTTATATAGTGTATTTATCTATATGTAGTTATGTATGTATGTGTATATATTTTGTGTATGTATATTTTTTGTATATATCTGTATATGTATGTATATGTATATATATGTAATTATATATGTATGGTATTATGTATAGTTAGTGATGTTAGATGTAGTTATATGGTATAGTATGTATGAGTAATGATGGGTATGTATGTGTATTATATATGTATATATATGTATATGTGTATGTATGTAATGTGTATATATGTTAGTATATATATGTATATAATGTATTTGTGTATATAATATAAGCAGTATATGTGTTATATATTATGTATATGTGTATATATATGTATGTATGTATATATATGTATATGTATGTATATATATGTATATGTATATATATGTATATGTATGTATGTATGTATATATATGTATGTATGTATGTATATATATGTATATGTATGTATGTATATGTGTATATATGTGTATTGTATATATCTTGTATAATTATATGTATATATATATGTGTGTATATATATATATGAGTATATATATATATGTGTATATATATATATATATGTGTATATATGTATATATGTGTATATATGTGTGTATATGTATATATGTGTGTATATATATATGTATATATATGTGTATATGGGTATGTGTATGTATGTGTGTGTGTATCGATAAGAGTAAATTTTCATTTGATCAAAATATTCACGCGTGATGTATAATAGTTGTTTCTTGAACGTTTTCATATATCATAATTTACAGTGTTTATAATTAACACGCACTCTTTTTAGAAACAAAGTAAAGATCGCTTTGGGTTAGAAGGTGATGAAGAATCAACCATGTTAGAGGAATCCATTTCCCCCAAAAAGTGAGTATATGACTCTCCATTATTTGTTCATATTTATTAAGCCCTGAAAGTGGGCAAAAAAGTGATGACTGCAATGCAAAAGGCTCACTAATTGAAACTGGCATTTGCAGACACACACTCACTCTGTTCTCGTTGCACAAATTAAGCTTTTTCTGACTTAGGAAATATTGTGTCTTCATGATCCCGCAGTGCTATTCTTTCAGCAACGCATAGTTCAATCCGACCTGGGGAAACTTGAACATGGCACAGTCGCTCTCCCTGCTATTATACGATCAGGGTCAAGTGGACCAGAGACTTTTAACATAGGCACCATGCCATCAGCTCAACAGCAGCTTACCACAGGCCAAATGCACAGAGGTCACATGCCTCCACTAGTAAGTACAAGTGAACGGAGCCAGCTTTCATTTGGAAAATGTATATGACTATCACTATATTGTTGACTAAAACTGCAACCAGAATGAAGAACACTTTCTCTTTTTCCTCATGTTGGGACATGTGTATTAAAGGGGTTTTCTCACCATGCAGTTCCACTGAGCTTCCATCAGAGGCTGTGGGTGGGTCTATAGCAGTGATTGACACATCAGCTCTACTGTTCCTAGCTGTTCCTGTTGCACTGACATGAAGATAGGAGAGTGAAAGCTTGTTTAGTAAGCAAAATCTATTGCTGGAAATAAGACTCTGCAGGAGGGGACTTACCATGGTGGAGTGATGGCATCTTGGAGCATCACTCAGCTACATTGTAGCTACTCACATCTCCATGAACAGACCTGTGTTTAACTAGAGTGAGCACACTGTGGGGAAAGGCATGGTGATGTCAAGCCTGCTGGGTTACATAATATGAAGTTCATACAAATCATACACGCCCCCTTTTGAGCACAACTGACAGCTGAAGCCGGTCAAACCATGCATGAAATGCTTTTGTGGTAAAACTCCTTTGAGGCATTTTCAGCCCTAGTGCTTAAAGGGTTAAGATAAGCTTAAAAGGCTTTTACCACACTTCCACTCAGCGTGCTACTCAAGCGCCAATCCTTAAGAGATGCGGTAGATGTTTTCTACTAGTTCTCTCCGCATTCATTTCTTATGAAAGTTGCGCGCTGAAAGACATAGTTGTGAGCAAGTGTGCTCCGGTATATTCGGAACGTTTAGAGATGAATGGGGGAGAATTCTGCAAGCATCTCCCCATTCTCTGAGGCTTGCTTGTAGCTTGCTACAAGCAAGCCTTAGAAACAGATTTTCCAAAGTGGCAGAATCCCTTTGACTGAGGTTAAGTTTGCTGTTTGGGGTTTTCGGGGGCTTTCACATGGTGCGGTTTTGACACTTTTTTTTTTTTTTTTTTTCCACTTGCAGTATTTTACTCCAATGAAAGACTACTTTGTTGTTACCGATAAGGCTGCTTTTACATTCTCTTATGTATCTAGTTTAGAGAGTGTGTACAGTGTGTGTTAATCGATTTATTCTGTTTGGAAGAGTTTGCAGATTATAAACACATTACTCATTTATAATACCTTTCCAAACAATTAAGATACTAAAAGAAGCTTGCTGGTAATAAAGGCGAGTTAATTGCAGTGCAGTACTGCGAGCGAAAAACATGCCAAAAGCACCCTTGGTGTAGCAATTTAACATTGTATATAACTAATGCTGTACTTGGAACAAATGCGGCTTTCTATGGATTCACATAAAATTGAGAATTCTTTTATTTTCTCTCACATTGTGCTCACAGTATTTCATGTGGAATCGCCTTTGTCCAACTGTGATTTGAAATGCCAAGGAGAGGAGTAAGGGTCATAAAACGTAGCTTTTAATATAGCAATTATCATTTAAAAACACAATGCAAAAATCTAGACATCACAAAAAAGACATCCAATTACGGGTGTCTCATATAGAGAGGGACCAGCAAAAAAAAAAGTCCTAAGTGGCCCTAAAAAAGGGACTGATTACGCCCTGACCTAACAGAAAGACAGGAAGATCGCCCCGATAAGGGCGTTCCGTTCAAAAAGCGCTTGACCCTTACAGCCGCTGGCCCGCTATAACTTACCCTGTATGGGCCCATGTCTCAACATGGTTTCGATCTATGTGCGCAAGTATTAGATTCTGATTGCATCAGGGGATAATGCGGAAAAAGAGACGAATGAGGGGCCAAAATGGTATTAGTTACTCAATGAAATACCACATGTGCAGAAAAAGAGGAAAAAATATACCTGATATACTGTAATGAAGAGGAGTGATACTACATAAGCCAGATGTGGTCAGAACATAGATGATGTGGAAGATATATTATCAATAAATCTAGCAGCATACCATGTATATCTTAAGCTGTGCTTCACTATGTGTAGGCTATGTTCACTACGGCTTAAATGGGTTGGTGTATTTCAGTCCGTTAAGTTGACGCCGCCGGAGTGCGCAAATTACGGGCTCGGTATAGTCATAGTCATTACGTACTCCACAGTTCTATAGAGAACTTATGAATTTACGTCTCCTCTTACCTGCTCGGCGAATCCGATCGGGCGGGCGAGTAATTGACTTGTGAATTACCAGCGGCGTATACGCGCCGCTGGGATGAATGTCTATGGGCTGGCGACAGGTGCCGGCCCCCGCTCCCGCCCCTCAACCTGGCACACGGCGTAATTGCGGGACGTAATTTACGCCCTGAAAATACACTGTTGTGAACCCAGCCTTTAGAGTGAGTCAGCGTCTCGGCCTGGAAAAGGGGGCAAAATAAAAAGTGGGGGAAAAATTAAAGGGGGGGGGGGGGGGGGTGGGGACCATATTTATCATTTCGTTTCTCTGTCACATTGTGCTCACAGTATTTCATGTGGAATCCCCTATGTCCAACTGTGATTTGCCATAATAATCATATCTCCTTTTGTACAGTTGAAAATTCCTCTGTTACTAAGCGCAGTTGCTTACTTAGGCGTAATCTCATGCTTGATGAAGCCGATCACTCGTTTAATGACTCCAAATGATGCAAAAGTAAAGACCGCACATCTCGCGCGGTGGTGTGTATATATTAGTTTGTGGCTGGATTAGCCACTCGTGACCATATGTAAACTAAACTCAGCTGAGCTAATTGAACTGGAATCAATTTAGAGGAGCTCCATAGGCATTTCATAGTTGCGCTGCTGGCTGCAAAACAAAATCATGAGAGAGTAAAAAATAAAAACCGTACAAGTTGACGTAAAATTGGCACCTGGGCGCGATGATTAGTTCAGTGTTTTTTCTTTTTCATCTTTTTTTTTTCTTTTTTTTATCCAGGCAATTCTGTCTTGGGTTCATCAAAAGTTTTCTGTCCGTTTTATGGATTCCGTTTTATGTGCTGGGCATGTACACGATCTACGGGGTATCTGCTTTTCGCTCCTGGAGGGGGTGACGGTTGAATGACAATCCTAGTTGCCGCCCCCTCACATGCTCCTCTGTACACTTGTGCCCATTTTATTTGCAGCACAAAACATTGAATCATTTGGTCTAGGTCTGCGGCTCATTAAATGTCTTGTTATGCTCATCCTTTCATTTAATCACATCCCAAACTGGCCAGCCATATGTCACTGCTAATTAGCAGAATAGTCTCCTAACCTACTTTCTCTTCGTTTTTGCGGCTGCTGGAAAATATTTGCAGTGGTCTGTACGGATGTGTGCACTGCTGGGTGAAGAAGCCTTCCCCTTCCCTTTTGCTTTTGTTCAATGGCCGCATGCTGTTACATCTATGGATGGATGGAGCTTTACAGGCCATCTATACATGTTTGTATGTAAATGTGTGTGCACTCAAGATAGTCATGTATCTCGTTCTTCTGCAAGAAGCGAAATCTCCTCTGTTAAGAATGCGTTAGCCATGTCTGCATCATATTTCTGTTTGTCTTCAGACATCAGCTCAGCAAGCTCTGATGGGGACCATTAACACCAGCATGCATGCAGTTCAACAGGCACATGATGATCTGAGCCAAGTGGACAACCTGCCACCTCTAGGACACGACATGGTAAGAAACTGCGTCATGTCCAGATCTGCGCAGTTGAAATAGACATGGTGATGTTAATTCATTTGTGTCAATCTCTGTGAATGAACGTTTTGTATCCTTCCACCTCTCTTTCTACAATTACGGTACTTAGATTTGATGAAACAACAGATATTTGATGGATCGCCATTTAGTTAAGCGCAGGACAACTTTTTTTTTAGTAAAAAGCAGACATAAAGCAGTTTACACTGACGGCAAGGAATTGATTTTATGAAACATTTATGTTACTTAGCAGTCTGAGTGTTTCATCTTCAAAACAATGTTCTGCATTGACAGAGATCGGAGAATGTCTTTGAGCTAAGATCGGTTCAAAGATATGGTAATAAACATTTATCCTAGGCCTGCTGCAATGAATAAAATATATAACCAATGCTTGGGAACAAATCTGTCAAATTAGAATATTGAAATTAATTAAAATAAGGCATGAAAACTCTTATCATGAATTTTTATGCAACATATGAAATTTCAGGATTTTATGGAGACTGTGTCACCTTATTGCATTGCGTCTTGTTGCAGCCAATAGCTGAAGTCCTGTAATATGGTCCTAATGAAACTAATGTTGGGGTTTTCCTGTAGCTACATCAATATCGCTTAATGCTGATGCTGAGACCTTTCTAGAATTTACTGCATTGAACCGATATACAGTTTGTACTGTGACCACTCACAAATTCTCCCGCGTCCCGCCAGTGTAGTTCCCTGAGTTATAACTTAAACCAGTTAAGAGACTGAAGGGTTTGCCTTACTTTATAAATTGGGGAACATTTGTTAATATCACAGATACATACTCAGACATGGAAGACATGGGTGTTTTTATTTTACCCAACAGAGCCTGAACCTTAAAAGGGGTTATCTGACACAAAAATGGTTATAATACTAATAATAAAAATGGTCTTCACCTGCACAAAAAAAAAATTCTCACATTTTGTACTCCCTGCCATTACAGCATTGAACCTGACTGTTGTGTCTCCAAAATCTGTTTTCTTTCCAATTGGTGTGTGGCTGCTATTGCCAGTAAGAGACTTCGGTGGTCACGTACTATTCTACTGACATCACTGCTCAGTAATTGAACGAAGTATAGGCACAAGATGTATGTATGTATGTATGCATGTATGTGTGCATAGATGGGTAGATATGCATGCACGTTTGTCTGTATGTGTGTGGTATATTTTATATATATATATAATATATATATATGATATATGTATATCATATATTATATATATAATATATAGATATATATGTTGTGTGTGTTGTGTGTATATATATATGTGTGATATATATAATATATGTGTTGTTTTTATTGTATAGAGTATGTGTGTGTGTTTAATAGGTCTATATTGATTATGTAATATAAATATATATATATATATATGTGTGTAATATATATTATGTGGTGTTATATATATATATGTGATATATATATATTTATATGTATATATTATGATGGTGGTATTTATATTTATTTATGTATATATATATATATATAGATTGTGAAT
>JAODAL010011975.1:27500-97462 GCA_025379985.1 Phyllomedusa bahiana
AGTAAACCTGACTGCAGGTACTATGGTATTCAAATAACTAGTTTGCCTGTGCATGGTCTCCTTGTTTCCGGGATAGTGATCATATAGGTTTCTGAGAATTGAGGGTACACTGCGTATTGCTTTGTATGTGTGCGCGTAGAAGACAGTAGCTTAGTACATTCTGGAATTTAGTGCCCATATAGGCATTTTACTGACTGGCCATGGAGAGAGCCGTGTACACAGAGCGATCACGTAAGTTTATTTGTAACATCAGTCAGTAAGCTAAAGACGTTTTAAATTTCATAATTTTAGAGTTATCAAACTATAAGGTTATGTTCACACGGCTTATTTTGGGGCGCATTTCGCCACGTATTGAGAGCGTACTGCGCTCTAATACGAGTGAAATGCACCCCAATCATTACGGTAATCCACAACTCTCATAGAGAACTATGGATTACGCCTCCTCTCCCCACTTAATACGATCATATTGTATGAGCGGGGAGATAATTGACATGTCATTTATTCATGGCGCTTACGCGTCGCGACTGACAGTCTATGCCCCCCCTTCCCCGTGCGCCGTGGGAGTACGCGCCGATCGGCACGAGCTCCCGAACACCCGGCGTAATTGCGGGGCCTCCTGTACGCCCTGCAATTAACTGTGTGAACATAGCCTAGAGGAGCTACCTAGTGTGGTTTTCATATCTGATGTTGATAATTGAGGTACTCCTCTGTCATCTGAAGTCTTAACGGAAGGCTATTATATTCGTCTTTCTCCTAGGGGACCCATCAGAGACGGACTACACAGCTGTGGGATGTGCAATTACCACTATTTCCTCAAATTTGACGGAGATGTCCAAAGGTGTAAAGCTGTTGGCTGCTCTGATGGAGGATGAGGTTGGAAGTGGGGAGAAACTACTAGGAGCAGCAAGGACACTAGCAGGGGCAGTCTCTGATCTGCTTACAGCTGTGCAACCATCTTCTGGAGAGGTGGGGCTTGGAATTTATTAAAGGATTTTCCACAAACCATATATTTCTGTCCAGAAAGAGAATAGATACAATTGTAAAACTAGGGCTCGAAAAGGGTTATCCAAAGTAAGACAAATGGATTCACATCCCTGACAACCACCTTAAACAGGACCTGTGACATCTGACAGATTGATTTCACTAAATACCTATGTTCCCTGTGAAACAACAATCCTGGAGCATCTTCTCTTATATCTCTGTGTTGTGCTGTTCCTCTGTTATTCCATTTAGAATTATATTACTGAATCTGTCAGCTGGGTGTTGTCATTCCAGTTTTCAGAGGGGTGTGTCCCTGAAGACACGGATTCTGCCAGTACCAATAGGACAATGTCATGCCGAACACCCCCAAATGGTAACACCCAGCTGGCAGATTCAGAAATAAATGTGAGAGGAACAGCACAACACAGTATTATGAGATAAGATGCTCCAGAATTATTTCACGTGGGACACACACATTTACCAAACACACATATTACTTACAGAAAATATTCAATATTTTACCATGCTATTTAGATTTTAGATGTAGGTTTTGTTCCAATGTAATTCGCTGAGAACAAGTCACACTTATTTTACTTTTCTGACCACACTCGGATAATATTTTTTAGTAGACTTTATTCCAATAAGCAAACATTGTAAGCCTTAAAAGTCAAAGTAGTTTTTCTCTCAAATTTTCCAATCATTGATGATAAATCAGATAACACCTAAGTAAGTGAAGCAATGCAGCGACACAATATTTTCCTTAAAGGGGTTGTCTCACTACAAGGATTGCTTTTTATGTTAAAGATCTTGCAAAAACAAATCACTTTGCAATATGTGTCCGTTAACAGTCCGATCTATTCTGAGATATACCCTCTTGTATGGGCTGCATCAGCAACTCAGGTCCCTATAGCTACAGACCTGTTTGATCTCTCCTGATAGGCTGCCAGCACTGGTTGCTATAGCTACAGCCCTGCCTTCTACTGCAGCCTAGTGGAAGCCAGTAAACACACCCTTGTACTCAAAGTGAAACCAAGAAAACAGGACTGAGAAGATGAATCAATGTAGTGAGACAACCCCTTTAAGACTAATGATGCTGTCAAAATGTATATAATGTTTAGGTGTTTTTTTTCCTTACAGCCCCGCCAGACTGTTCTCACAGCAGCAGGCAGTATAGGGCAGGCAAGTGGAGACCTGCTACGACAAATTGGAGAGAGTGAAGCAGATGAACGGTTCCAGGTAATTATAAAATATTAAGATTCATGATATGTTGTTTCTTATAACCACCCCCTTTTTTTTTTTTTTTATACCTGGTCTTATGTGTTCTATATTCTAGGATGTGCTAATGAGTTTGGCAAAAGCTGTAGCCAATGCAGCTGCCATGCTGGTCCTGAAAGCCAAGAATGTGGCACAAGTAACGGAAGACACAGTGTTACAGAACAGAGTGATAGCTGCTGCTACTCAGTGCGCACTTTCTACCTCCCAATTAGTGGCATGTGCAAAGGTGAGCCAGCCAGTGCATACATTACTATTGTCATGTAAAACTTTTCTGACAGATTTGTCGCCCCTTAAAGGGGTTTTGCCACGAAGTAAAATTGACGTGGGAAGCTTGCAAATGAAATAACAAACATTTTCACCATTCATTATTATAAAAAATTCGGCACCAGTTTTGTTTTAGCTGCTCCTTTAGTGATCCATTGTTTACAGCTCGTCTCTAGGGGATACGACCTGGGCTGAGAGCCCCTCAGTCCTGGTCGCACATGCTCAGAAATCACTTCTCCTCTCAGGCAGCTACTGAGTGTTCAAACCCCAGGTGCTGTCACTCTACTCCCATCCTCTGTACTCCTTAGTAATTAGTCAAACAGTGCAAATAAATAAAAAGAAACCTCAATCAGGTAAGTGTATTGATAAAGAAAAAAAAACACAGGTTTGGTTCCTGCAGGGATTTGAACCTAGGACCCTTGTGCCTGGAGGCAAAAATTTTTACCTCTGAGCTTCTCACAATGCTTTATATAAGCAGACCTTTCCTTGACTACAGAACGGAAAGGCATGGTGATGTCACATGATATGCAATTCAAACAAATCGCACACGCCCCTTCTGAGCACACAGAGCTGAAGAGCTGGATACAGGAGGTATGAAATGAGATTGTGGCAAAACCCCTTTAAGGACACAGATATCTTTGAGAATTTTTTTCATCTTTTTCATCCCAACCTGCCAAGAGACATAACTTTTTATTTTTTTTATTTTTCCACTTACATAGATGTATGAGGGCTTGTTTCTTGGGAAATGTGTTTTTTAGTGGTGCCATTTACTATTCCATATAATGTATTGGGAAATTCTAAAAAAATTCTTTGTGGGGCGGAATGGGAAAAAATAACACCATTTTTTATAAGGGTTTCGTTTTTATGGAGTTCATTGTTGGGTATAAATTGACATAATGGGGCAGATTTATCAATAGTGTCTACTCTTAGACAATGTAAAGTTGGACTAGACAGTTTTACAATGTGCCATATTTATCATAGTGTTGATAAATCTGGTGCAGGTTAGAACGGTCTAGTATAAGTTTGTATTATCTTTAAGTTGGCTTACTTTTACTCCAGAATTTGGTCGCAGATTCTGGCGCATTTTTGGCGTAATTAATCCATGCCCCCTTTCACAAGACACCACACCCCTTTTTACCAGGCCATGCCCCCTTTGTCGGACAAGGCGCAGAAGCGCCTGAAACTGTGTAAAACACACATTAAATGTGACGTAAAGCTTGTAAGACATCATTTTTGGCACAAATTGAGCCAGAATTCTGGCACAACTGCCTTGATAAATCTGCCCAAATATCTGTATTCTGCAGGTCATTACGATACCTATCATACAAAATGTATCTAGTTTTCATTATGTTTTACTGCTTTAAAAAGAAAAAAAATTACTTTGATCGTTATTTTTGGACAATGATAACTTTTATTTTTCTTGGTACACCAGTGTGATGGTTCATTTTTTTGCTGGGCGAGGTCTTTTTTATTCCCTTTTTCCCAGGAGGCAGGATGACCAAGAAAACCCATAATTCTGGTATTGGGTAAAATTATTTATACTATATTTTTTACAGAATTCACCATGTTACTTATCATGGATTGAAATTTTTTTTTTTTTTTGTAAAATGGCAAAAGTGTGGGTTTTTTTGTTTGTTTGTTTTTTTTTAAAAAAATTTAATTATTTTTTTTTTCTTTAAAATCTATTCCCCCAAGGGACTCAAACTTGTGATGATTGCTTCTCATATATCCTGCATTATTAATGTACTGATTTATATAGGGTTTTCATTCATATCCTAGGATAGCCTGCCATAGGGCTCCAGCACACCACAGCCACGTTTATCATGGCGCCTTAATGGTTAAATGGCTGGGATTGGAGCTCCAACCAACAGCTGGCTTGCTCCATACCCCCTTAGCATCTCTATCACGGGTCTATCCGTCATGGAGCATTAAGGGGTTAAATGTTATATGTTGGGAGAAGTAGCGATCATTTTGAAAATTGTATCTTTATTTTGGTGGCGTTGAACTTATGCCCATCAGACTGCATCCTCAGTCATTGTTTTAATATTGGACTCCACAAACGCAACCTCCTTCATGTTTTATATAATGTCAATAATCAGTAATGTTCGGTCATGATCTGTCAGTTACTGGTATATAAAATATAGGCTGTATTCAAATAATTGTTAGGCTTTCCACCAGCGAAGGGGAGTTATACCAGGTTGTACACAGCAGATGAGAGCATGGAGAATGGGGGAGCAGCCAAGGAGGGCAGCTCACACATGCTGTTGATTGTACACAGTTGAAGTAATTCCCCCTCCATGCAACGTGCCTTTCCTTTCAAACATAAACAGAAAGTAGAGTATCTGCTGAAAAGCTTAGGCTTCTAAACACAACTCAAATCCAGCTTGTATTAAAGGGGTTGTCTCACTACAAGGATTGATTTTTATGTTAAAGTTCTTGCAAAAACAAGTCACTTTTCAATATATGTCCATTAACAGTGTCCTACCTATTCTGAGATCTCGCCTCTTGTATGGGCTGAATCAGCTCCTCAGGTCACTATAGCTACAGACCTGTTTGATCTCTCATGATAGGCTGCCAGCACTGGTTATTATAGCTACATATCTGGCTTCTACTGCAGCCTAATAGAAGCCAGTAAGCACACCCCTGAATTCAAAGTGAAACCAAGAAAACAGGCCTGAGGTAAGATGAATCAATGTAGTGAGACAACCCCTTTAATGCGAGGTCACCTAAACATAAGAAAAGTCTGAAATAAAGAGCAGGATGAAAATGGGTTATCAAGGGTCTGAAATGTAATGATGAAGACTGCAGAATAAACCAATCATATATCCAATAACATGTAAAGATCATTTTTCCATGACTGAAAAGTCCATAACCTTCATCACTGGTCTCTGTTGTAGGTGGTGAGTCCTACTATTAGTTCACCAGTATGTCAAGAGCAACTAATCGAAGCTGGTAAACTGGTGGATCGCTCTGTGGAGAACTGTGTGAGAGCCTGCCAATCGGCCACAGAAGATGCTGAACTATTGAAGCAAGTCAGTGCCGCAGCCAGCATTGTCAGTCAGGCTCTTAATGATCTCCTGCAACATGTCCGTCAGTTTGCCAGCCGTGGGGAACCTATCGGACGCTATGACCAGGCAACAGATACCATTATGTCAGTCACAGAGAGCATATTCAGCTCCATGGGTGATGCAGGTTAGTGTCCCAAGTAAGCAATTGACTTGAAATGAATCAATGTGAGTACACAACATGAGTGCATTGTAATAACTGGGTATTAGGCATAATTACTAGATGTTTGGAACAAACCAGCAGATGTGTTTGGATGTAAACCTGCCTGGAATAAAGATGAATCTCTCCTAAGACTGAAATACAAAGGAAATAATGTAAAGGCAGACTGGATAGTCTTTTGTTGCTGTCAGTCTCCTAGGTTTATAGGTAGGATTGCACCAGAATGTATATTATGCAGCCTCAAAAATAAATTTAATGTTATTTAACATGACCTCTATTTGTGTGGCTATACAATTTTCCAGTATGTTATTTATCTCTGTACTGGCTTAAGCAGGGGGACACGCCTGGCACTGCAGGATCTGAGTCCCTGGCGGTGTAGTGTGTTATAGCCTTTGTTACATTGCTCCCAGCTCTCTGCAGGTCATTCACTAGGTTACCCCGTGTGGTTCTGGGATTTTTGTTCATCGTTCTTGTGATCATTTTGACCCCACGGGGTGAGATCTTGCGTGGAGCCCCAGATGGAGGGAGATTATCAGTGGTCTTGTATGTCCTCCATTTTCTAATCATTGCTCCCACAGTGGATTTCTTCACACCAAGCTGCTTGCCTATTGCAGATTCAGTCTTCCCAGCATGGTGCAGGGCTACAATTTTGTTTCTGGAGTCCTTCGACAGCTCTTTGGTCTTCACCATAGTGGAGTTTGGAGTGTGACTGTTTGAGGTTGTGGGCAGGTGTCTTTTATACTGATAACAGGTGCCATTACAATGAGTGGAGGATAGCGGAGCCTCTTAAAGAAGAAGTTACAGGTCTGTGAGAGCCAGAAATCTTGCTTGTTTGTAGGTGACCAAATACTTATTTTCACCATAATTTGCAAATAAATTCTTTCCAAATCAGACAATGTGATTTTCGGGATTTTTTTCTCATTTTGTCTCTCATAGTTGAGCTCTATCTATGATGTCAATTACAGGCCTCTCTCATCCCTTTAAAAAGGAGAACTTACACAATTGGTGGCTGACTAAATACTTATTTCCCCCACTGTAAATTTCCCAGTGCTCCAGTTGGAAGAGACTGCTTGGTTCTCACTCAAATAAAAATGTTCTTCTAAATGGTTCTTTTGGGAAATTTCATTGCATTATACATTATTTTAATAACACGGGCATGTGTATTTGCAGGGGAAATGGTTCGGCAAGCACGGGTGTTGGCTCAAGCCACATCGGATCTGGTGAACGCTATGAGATCTGATGCAGAGGCCGAGTTGGATATGGACAACTCCAAGAAATTGTTGGCTGCTGCCAAACTTTTAGCGGACTCTACTGCACGCATGGTGGAGGCTGCAAAGGTAGATAGATATGCGAGGCATGATTGCTATTATTAAGTATATTGCTATGTGACTACAGCTTATGAGTTCCATACTACTTGCAGGGAGCTGCTGCTAACCCCGAGAATGAAGATCAGCAACAGCGTCTTAGGGAAGCGGCCGAGGGTCTGAGAGTGGCGACCAATGCAGCGGCCCAGAATGCCATCAAAAAGAAGATTGTTAACAGGCTTGAGGTGAATGACTTATTCTTCTTGCTGCATAAAATCAATTTATCAGAGAGTAAAAGGTGACGGTTTTACAGACTTTTTGTTTCCATGACATAGTAGAATTTGAAAGCTGCAATAAATTGCAGTGCAACATTTGTTTCTTAAAATCAGTGTCTCTTTGGGGAGAAGTGTTTGAGAGCGAAATATAGAAGCTAAGACTTTTCATATACTGTTACTACAATGTATGACCTTAATATATTACACTTGTGTGTCTCCACGAACAATACCCCCTGCAGCACCACTGCCTGACGTCACTGTTAAGTTGTATCATTTTATTATACATTTTGAAGACATTTGCTTTTTTTATGTCCTTTTTAACATTTTATTTTCACTCCAGATAGTAAATGTTTAAGCCATGTGTTTTGAAGACATTTTTTACTTTTAACAACCCTTTAATTCTCTTTTTAGAAGTAATCACAAAATTCAGTAACCCAGGGAAGGGATAATTTGACCTCACATTAACATTCTGCTCAATCCTTAGTAACAAACAGTAATGTTATCAAAAAAATGTTTTCAACAGCTGTTGTTTTTGTAGCTATATATATATATTTTTTTTTAAATCAAGGTATAACTGAGTCACAAGATCTTTAAAGAGGGCCAGTGACATCTTCTAACATCTCTGTTTCAATGAATACCTGTGTTGCCTGTGAAGTACCAATTCTGGAGCATCTTCTCTATATCTCTGTGTTGTGCTGTTCCTCCGTTACTCCTTCTAGAAATGTATTAATGAATCTGTCAGATGGGTGTTAGCATTCCAGTTGTCAAAGGGGTGTGTTCCTGCACACACAGACTCTGTCAGCGCTGATTGGACGATGTCAGACCTTGCAGGGACATAGCCGTACTTGGTAACACACGGCTGACAGATTGGTAACAAATTTTGTTGGTGGAATGATAGAGAACCGCACAGCATGGAGATCTGAGGAAAGATATTCCAAAAAGGAATACTAGTACAGGCAGTCCCCGGGTTACAAACAGGATAGGGACTGTAGGTTTGTTCTTAAGTTGAATTTGTATGTAAGTCGGAACAGGTACATGTGTTTAATGTAACTCCAGTACAAAAGGTTTCTTTTTAGTTTTGGATCGTGTAGGGAAGGGTTTTTACATTTGTTTTGCTGTCTGTGCCCCTGCTAAAAGGATTTCACTTCATTTTCACCTCATGTGCTATTGTGGCATGCTGGAACTTGTCGTTCCACAGCTACTATCTGCTGTGGAACATGGAACTACAAGTGCCAGCATGCCCCATAAGTCTCCGTTTGTAACTAGGGAACGGGTGTAAGTCGAAACAGTGTAAGTCGGGGACTGCCTGTATTTACTAAAACAGACCTGTCGGGAATGGCCTCAAGTCTTCTTTAGCTTCATAGTAAGAGGAAACTTTCAGAGACTGAGAGCGAGCCCCCCACTATAGAAAATGCCATTATTTGAGAAATGAGAAATTTCCTAAACTATTGTTATATTTTTTACTCCATTTGATCATTTAGTTCTCATTTGATCACTGCTCTCTTGTAGTCGATTGTGTTTCATTTTGTACTGTTTTGTTGCAGGCTGCTGCAAAACAGGCAGCTGCAGCTGCTACCCAGACCATTGCTGCTTCACAGAATGCTTCTGTCTCAAACAAGAACATGTCGGCTCACCAGCAACTAGTTCAGAGCTGCAAGGTAATGAAGAAATCATTGTGTTTCATTTTCAAATGGACGGCAGTAATGTTGATGTAACACAGGCTTTTCTCTAATAGTGTTCTAGTTGCTCCCCTGTTACTTTAGCGCCAGCAAGTGCTATGATTTTCTGTAGAAGAAAACCTATTGTGTCCAGAGTATACATCAGGTGAAGTAGATAACATTGATTATCTTGTGAGGCCCCGTTAACACGGCTTATTCAGGCCGGATTTGCGAGCTGGATTGCGCTCGCAATTCCGGCGTGAATAAGGGGAGGGACGCGGGCGGGAGCGCGGCGGGGGAGCAGCCCGCCGGCCCCATAGACAATGCATTATCTACGGCGCTTCCGCGCCGTAAATAATGTGCATGTCACTTTCTCCCTGCCCAGTGGATTCGCCGAGCGGGGAGGAGCGACGGAATCCACTGTTCTCTATGAGAACTGTGGATTACCGTAATTACTGCGACGGATTGGCGCCGTAACTGCAGCGCAAATCCGGCGCGCAGTACGGCTCCAATCCGCGCCGAAATAAGCCGTGTGAACACGGCCTATCAGTGGCATTTGTCAAAGGGTAGGATCTATTGAGCAGCAAGTGAACAGTTTTTGACATAGATGTGTTGGAAACAAGAAAAAGGGGGAAACGTAAAGACCAGAGCAGCTTTAACAAAGAATTGTGATGGCTAGACAACGTAGTCAGAAAATTTCTAAAGTGGGGTCTTCCTGGCATGCAGTGATTTTTACCTACAAAAAGTGGTCCATGGATAGACAATTGTTGACTACCATGGAGAACAAAGGCTAGCCCGTCTTCCAGAACAGTTACTGTAACACAAATTGCTAAAATGTAATGCTGGTTATAATGAAAGTGTCTGAACACACAATGTATACCCCACTTGCTTGGTAGCCATGTGCAGTGTCAATCTAGGTTTCTTAAGGCTCACCTGGGGAGTTGATTATTGGGGCCCATCACTGGAGTTGATTCTTGGGGCTCACTCTACAACTACTGAACATGACTGCACATACTGCAAATGACTTTCACTCTGTCTCTTGCTTTCTTTCTCTCTTTTTTTTTTTTTTTTTTATTTTTATCCTTGGCTTTCTCCCTGATAGCAGCCCCAGGGCGCACCATGACCAGGGGCCCATGAGGGTTTCCTTTTTCCCTACTTCTCTGTGGGCCAGTCTGTGCCTGGCCATGTAGTGCTCAATATCAACCTACTGTATTGCTTAGAATATCTAGTTCGAGATAGCTTGATATTATCCAGTTTGTGCCTTCTTACTACCCAAGGCTTGTTAAATGGAAGATGCACCTTCATAAATGTTTTTTTTTCTGTTTTCAATTGTACGGGAAAAAAAAAAGGTGGAGATTTATCAGACCTGGTGCAAAGAAGAAACATAACAACCAACCATTAAAAAGGAGCTATTGAGAGATTGAAAATAAGTTACTATGTTATCTGCATTCATTTTGACAAATCTTAGCCAGTGTATATTTATATACACACCCTTTGGATTACACTGGGTGGAACATGGATGCACGCTTATTATCTTAACATTTGTAACTTTGTGTCCGCAGGCTGTGGCTGACCATATTCCCCAGTTGGTACAAGGTGTAAGAGGCAGTCAAGCACAGGCTGATGATTTAAGTGCACAATTAGCACTAATTGTCTCCAGTCAGAACTTTCTACAGGTGAGAGACTGTTCTTTTCGTATGCTGTGGTTTCTCTTAAGACATGTTCTCAAATTGCTGCCGCTATAAGTGAAAAAACACCCTCTCATACAGCGGTCAATAGGCCACACAGTCTTATTGGTATTATTAACAAAACCTAATGGCCATTGGCCATTACATGTGTGTGCCCTTAAAGAGAATGTATGGCCGCCCCTGATGTGTACGTTTCAGTAACTCCTGTAAAATACCAATTCTGGAGCATCTTCTCTTGTATCTCGGTGTTGTGCTGTTCCTCTGTTATTCCACCTAGAAATGTATTACAGAATCTGTCAACTGGGTGTTAGTAATTGGGTGTGGGTTGTCCTTACACAATCTGATGTTGCCCATCCAGTACGGACAGTCAGCGTTTGCAGAGACACCTACGGTATTTCTGAAAACTGAAATGGTAACTCCCATCTGACCGATTCAGTAGTATATTTTTGGAAGGAATAACAGAGGAACAGCACAACACAGAGTTATAAGAGAAGATGCTCTAGCATTGGTACTTCATGGGGAACATAAGTATTAACTAAAACGGACATATCAGGAGATGTCAAGGATCCTGTTTAAGCTTTAATCCTTTTTCCCATACTTGATATAACCAGTCACATAGTGACTTTAAGATAATGCAGTATGCTATATACATGTTAGCAAAGGCAGAGTAAAGTAACTTTATATGTAGACTTGATTTGCCATTTTTTTCTTAGAGAATTGACTCGCATAACTGCCATCTCCTTTGAGTTAGTCAGGAAATCCACATGATTTCTAAAATATCATCTGATTTATGTTGTGCTTATAGAGATGACTTTTTAGGTATTGATTATGCTTTAGTGCAGTACATTCCTTAAGGAATCTAATCGCCCTTCAAATTCATTTCATTTTTCTTAGTAATAGCAATGGATTCTCTGACTCACTGTAATTTCTTGTGAAATGTGACATCATTCTTATACTCTACATTTTTGCAGAATTATGTTAGGCCCCTAAACGGCTAAAATCTGTTGCAAATAACTATTACAGGGCCTATTTATACAGCATAATAGCGTTGATGGTTGTCCTGCTGCATATTGGCACACTCAATTACTTTCACACTATCTGAAAGGAACCATGAGTCAGTAACGAAACCGAACAAGTGATTATTATACGTTCCTCCAAGATAATGAAGGGGGAAGGTACTGAAACCCTTGTTTTAATGGTAGGTCCATATGGAGCAGATTTTTCGAGCGGCAAATATGCACCTGTTAGAAGCTTGACTGTGGTTTGACTGTGGATTTATCCATGCTATACTGAAACATTGTTAAATCCATGGTAAAAATCCACAACCAAACTGAACATGCTGTGGATTTTAAAACCGCTGGCCATTTACTTTATGGAAAAAGTCTGCAGTATCTGAGTGAGATTTGTAACCTGGCTGGTACTGGAATCTGCTGTAGATTTGTGTAAATCCAATGGTAAAATCTTAATGGTAAAAGCGTAGTCTCATGGTTACACTGAAACACTAGTTTGTTGCTAGTCATCCGCTGTAACTTCCATAGTTACTTCCTTCTTTTTTGCATTCCCTTTTTTTTTATCATTACATAAATTATTTGAATTTTTCACAAAAAGCAAATGCAGATGGTACAAAAAGAATTAAACAAAAAAAGAAAAGCAAGAAGAACAAACATGAGTCATATTGTTCCATAGTTACTTCTTAAAGGCTGTAATCACGATATTTAAAGGGTTTTTCTAAGACCTTTATAAACCACTGTGCTAAAATAGAAAATTCACCCATACTTACCTCTACCATAACCACCATTCCAGCGCTTCCTACCAGTTCCTCACTGATGAGGTCATGTTCATGGACCATATGATGCTGCAGCCAATCACTGACCTCTGCGGTCACATGCTGTACATGCAGGCATGTGACTGCATAGGCCAGAGATTGGTTGCAGCATCATGTAATCCATGAACGTGATGTCATCAGTGAGGGACCAGGAGGGAACACTGGAGCTCTGGCAGCGCTGATGGGAGAGTAGTTGTGGGTTAGTCTTCTATTTTAGCACAGTAGGAGGTGATAGGGAGATCTTTTAAAAGTCTTGGAAAACCCTTTTAATGCAGTTTGTTGAACCAAAGCTTAAGGAGAACCTGTCACATAGATTATGCCCCCCTGGCTGAGGACAGCACAAGCTAGTGACAGACCTGCTGTTTCCAGCGCTGTGTCCCTTATTCTGTAAGATGGTGGAGTTTTAGAGCATTTAATGCTCAAATCTTATTCATGAACAGGTATTAGCCACGCCCACCAAAGGCTAGCCCAGCCCATTGACATTTATTCACATGTTTCTACCTATTCAAAGTAAGGCCGTGTTCACACGGCTTATTCCCGACGGATTTGTGAGCGCAATCCGGCTCACAAATCCGCCGTAAATAAAGGGCGGGACGGGGTCGGGGCCGGAGCGCGGCGGGGGCGCCGCTCCCCGGCCACATAGACTTGCAATATCCACGGCGCGCAGTGCGCCTGGATTATGTGCATGTCACTGTCTCCCCGCCCGGCGGATTCGCCGAGCGAGGAGGAGCGACGGAATCCACTGTTCTCTATGAGAGCAGGGGATTACCGTATGACTCCGACGGATTGGAGCCGTACTGCAGCGCAAATCCGGCGCGCAGTACGGCGCCAATCCGTGGCAAAATAAGCCGTGTGAACGAGGCCTAATAGGTTTGTCAGTTGAGGTGGGTGGGGCTAGCCTCAGGTGGACGGGGTTTGGGGAAAAAACTGACTCTTTTGAATGACTCTTCTGGCTGAAAACTGCAGATTTGAACATTATATCTTCTAAGGCCTCGTTCACAACGGCTTTATCTGCCGCGGATTGGCGCCGTACTGCGTGCCGGATTTGCGCTGCAGTACGGCGCCAATCTGTCGCAGCAATTACGGTAATCCACTGCTCTCATAGAGAACAGTGGAATCCGTCGCTCCTCCCCGCTCGGCGAATCCGCCGCGGGGGGAGAAAGTGACATGCACATTATTTACGGCGCGGACGCGCCGTAAACAATGCATTGTCTATGGGGCCGGGAGCGGCGCCCCCGCCGCGCTCCGGCCCCGCCCCCGTCCCGCCCCTTATTCACGGCGGATTTGTGAGCTCAATACGGCTCACAAATCCGTCGGGAATAAGCCGTGTGAACACGGCCTAAAACTACAGCATCTTACAGAATAAGGACAGCGCTGGGAACAGCATGTCTGACACTAGCTTGTGCTGTCCTCAGCCAGGGGGCATGACCTATGTGACAGGTTCTCTTTAGCATTGTAAAAAGTTTTCTACCATATGGTCACAAAAGGCATGTAGTTTTACCACCAATTGCTGCATGGTTTGTAGAGGTAAAGCATTGAAACCATGGGCTTCTCTTATGCATGCCACGTGGCTAACAACCATTTTTTATGTGGTTTTTGACCCTGAGGTCACAGAGGTGTCATGTAAATGCACCTTCAAGTGGTATTCCAGCATACAAAACTTAACTTCTGTTGAAAGTATACAGCTAAGAGTAAAAATCCAAAATATATAAGAATTCAATATTTTCAGTAGTTTCCCACATAATCGCTCATTAATTACTGGCTGAAAATCTGCTGTTTATAGCTTGTTGCCAAGGGATACGACCTGTAGTTCAGTTTCAGCTTTCTGGTCAGACATGCTCCGTTCCAGCACCAGAAAGGTGAACTATGGGTCACATGTGTGAAAACTTTCTTGGTCTAAAACTCACTTTGTTGCCCATAGCAACCAATCGGAGCGCCCCTCTCATTTTTTCAGAGCACTATTTGAAGTGAGGGGCGCTCTGATTGGTTGTTATGGGCAATAACGTGAGTTTTAGACCTAGACAGTTTTCATACATGTGGCCCATAGTTCACTTTTCTGGTGCTGGACCTGAGCATGTCTGACCAGAAAGCTGAAGCTAAAATGCAGGTCGTATCCCTTGGAAACAGGTTATAAACATCAGATTTTGAGCCAGTAATTGGTGAGTGAAATGTGGCCCTATGCGTCTATGAACCAGAAACTAATGTGAGAGGCACAGCAGTGGGGGAATACAGTAGGGGATGCACAAGAAGGTGAAAACTTTAGGGGACATGTATGAAAACTGTTTAGGTCTAAGACTTTCTCCCCTTTTCATTTTACAGAGCACTTTATGAAATGGAAGGGGAGCTCTGATTGGTTGCTATGGGCAACAAAGAAAGTCTTCAACCTAGACAGATTTCATACTATTGACCCTTTGTATTTGACAGGCAGGGGGAATACAGGGAAGGGGAACATAGAATAGATGGCAACAATGCATGATGAGACATGAGTTGCTGCTGAAGCCATGCCCATATTTGCTGCGCTGAGGAGGAGCACATAGGATTAAAAATGTTAATTATACCTATTTTGGGTGTGATGTATTAAGTTTGCTGTATATGTAATTAACCTAAAGGTTTTTTCGTCCAAACGCCAGAATACCCCTTTAAGGCCTTCCGTTTCTGTTGAATCCACAAATTTCATGGCTAGTTCCAGCCCTAATGAGCATTACAATATGTATGCAAAAATCAATATTGTATTGTGATTTATGCTATGTTTCATACAGCCTGGAAGTAAGATGGTTGCCTCTGCCAAAGCTGCTGTACCCACCGTGACAGATCAAGCAGCTGCTATGCAGCTAGGTCAGTGCGCCAAGAACCTTGCTACCAGCTTGGCTGAGCTGCGGACAGCTACCCAGAAGGTGGGCTCCTGAGGTCTATGTACCTGTATGCAGACGGTGAATAATGGGTTAACTCTTTATTGTCATGTTATCCAGGCTCATGAAGCTTGTGGCCCTATGGAAATCGATTCTGCCCTGAATTCCGTCCAGACACTTAAGAATGAACTGCAGGATGCCAAGATGGCGGCTACTGATGGCCAATTGAAACCTCTTCCAGGGGAGACGGTAATTAATACTTGCTTCTAAATTCTCACCTGAAGCTGTATCGGTATGTTCACACGGCGTGTTCAGTCAGTGTGTGCATACTTTTATAGATGCGTGTTTTTTATCGGTGTTTTGGACCCTAAACGGACCCAAACACGCGATTAGCAGTGTGATTTTACTTTGCTTGCGATGTAAAACATGCATCGGCGTTCAGACGAGTGATCGTCGATGCGTGTTTACTTGCGCCTTTCGGATGCGCTCAAAGAATTGAAATGTCAATTCTTGATCTGTTTGATGCAGCAGATACCCTATTTAAAGCTATAGGGTGCGATCCTGCTGCAGTCAAAACGCATCCAAACACACACCTACGTGTTAGATGCGTTTTGAATTCGATCAAAGCTGCGTTTTTGGATGAGATTTACGGACACAAAATCGGATCCAAAACGCTCTGTGAATATACCCTATGTTATGGTTAGGCTTAGAGGCTTTCGTGACCTGCCCTAATCTAGCTCTGCTTTATGTAGATGTAATTGCTGCAGCAGTTCTAGCAGCACAGCTTATTTGCCATGAGTTAAACCACAGAACAGACCATCTTTTTCAGCGTGTTCCTCTGGTATCGGTGCATTGAGATTGATATTGTAATGTTGGCTAGAATGCCGGAAGCTTGTTTCCAATATGCTAACACAAAGGCTCTGATGTGGAGATCAATATAAGTGATAGTCATTTGAAATAATGCTGTTTTGTTAAATTTGATTTGCGCTGGGCCTTACCAGTAATGAGTAATGATCCTGGCTGGGATTATACTTGACCAGCAAATGTTATTTTATCACCCTGTCCACATTTGCTCTTTAATCACTACACACTGTAGATACTCTGTTAGGAGACACAGCCTCATAGTTTATATAGCAAACTGCAATTTAAAGGGGCTGTCCACCTTCTATAAAAAGCATACCAGTAGCTCGTTGGGTAAAATATATTATACTCTCCTTCCTCCGGCTCCAGCGCTGCCTCTTCCCGGTCTTCAGTTTTCTTTCTGCCACTTCCAGATGGGGATGTCATAGCTGCAGCGGTCACATGCCTCTTCTTTCATCACCGCTCGGAGCTGTTCACTTCTGAATGGTGATGTAAATTAGAGGCGCGCGACTATGGCAGCCAATCAGCACCTGCAGTGGTAGTGTCCCCATTCAGAAGTGACCATTGAAACAGAAGACCAGGAAAACATGGTACTAGGTAAAGGGGGTATAAGGTTTTTTTTTTTTTTTACTGGGGCCCCAGGAGCTGTGGGTCTGATTATCAAAGGAGGTGGACCACTCATGTAAGGAAACCCTATTATATTCAATGGGGGAAAATAAACTGGGACAACCTCATCTAAAAACATGGCTGCATTTTACTTTTGATATAGTTTCCTAAAAAGTAGTCCTACTTTAAAGGTGTTGTCTCACAACAAGGATTGCATTTTATGTTAAATATCTTACAAAAACAAGTCACTTTGCAATATATGTCCATTAACAGTGTCCTACCTGTTCTGAGATATTTCCTCTTGTATGGGCTGCATCAGCTCCTGTAGTCGCTATAGCTACAGACCTGTTTGATCTATCCTGATAGGCTGCCAGCACTGGTTGCTATAGCTATAGACCTGGCTTCTACTGCTGCCTAGTGGAAGCCAGTAAACACGCCCCTGAATTCAAAGTGAAACCAAGTAAACAGGACTGTGGTAACATGAATCAATGTAGTGAGATAACCCCTTTAATACTTGTATTTCTTTAACTACACATCCAGGTAGTCGGCTTTTAACTCTGCACGGACGTTCTGGGCAGCTGTGGGCTCTCCAGTGAGAAGGCAGGAATGATTTATTACTGTCCCTGCTTTCCTGATCGCTGTATACGCTGCGCTCAATAAGCGCCGTATGTACAGATCAGCAGGAAACCTTGAGGTTTTCTGCTTTGCAGCTCAGATGGTCATGTAATTGCTACAGGCCAGTATCTGCAGATTCTGCCGGTTCTTAGTAGAAGCAGATCAACTCTACAGGGAGTCCAAGGGGCTCTATTTCCCTGCAACTGGGGCTAATATATATCCAAGTTCGGTATATTTCTGAGCCTGTGGGAGGCACAATATGTAACATAAACAGATTAAAAAATAAAAAAGCCGAAACCTCAACTTTCCGTTTCTCCCCTGACAATTCTATGACTATGTTAAAACTTATTTTAGTGTCACTTTTTGCTATTAAAATGAAAAAGTGAAGTGAAAGATTTAAAAAAAAATATCTATACTCGTTTCCATGATGATATTTGAAAAAAAATTCTGATGTAAATATTACATCCCAATAAAGCCTTGCATATCCTGAAGAAAGGCAAAAAAAATTAGTAGAATAACTGAATGCGAGAAAGTGTTATTGCATCCAAACCAGGATGTACTGAAAAAAATGCACCTTGTCAGAAATGGGGGTTAACAACCCGACTAGGAATTGGTTAAAGTGGATGTCTTATGAAGTAATTTTTTTTTTTTGGATTGAATCCAGCACCCTGCAGTCCGTTTCTATTGGAAGGATCTGCAGCCAGCCGTGCATTTTGATTCAGGAGAAAGGTAGAATTACATAGTTATATACTAGTATGGTCATTTAATGACTTCATGTAGTTATATGTAATGCCCTGATAGATCCAGTGATCATAATACCTCAGTTTATTAAAGTTCCACATTTATAGATTTATCACCTGGAAAAACTAGGTAACTTGGTCTTAGGAGCAGTAATTTTTTTTCCCTTAAAGTGTTTTTGTGTCATTATCTAAGACAAATTGAATTAGTTGAAAGAAGATTTTTAAATTTGCATTTGGCAGATAGTGCCTTGTGAAAGTATTCGGCCCCCTTGAACTTTTCAACCTTTTGCCACATTTCAGGCTTCAAACATAAAGATATAAAATTTTTAATTTTTTTGTGAAGAATCAACAAGTGGGACACAATTGTGAAGTTGAACAAAATTTATTGGATATTTTAAACTTTTGTAAAAATAAAATACTGAGAAGTGGGGCGTGCAAAATTATTCAGCCCCTTAAGTTATTACTTTGTAGCGCCATCTTTTGCTGCGATTACAGCTGCAAGTCGCTTGGGGTATGTCTCTATCAGTTTTGCACATGGAGAGACTGAAATTCTTGCCAATTCTTCCTTGGCGCACAGCTGGAGCTCAGTGAGGTTGGATGGAGAGCGTTTGTGAACAGCAGTTTTCAGCTCTTTCCACAGATTCTCCATTGGATTCAGGTCTGGACTGTGACTTGGCCATTCTAACACCTGGATACCTTTATTTGTGAACCATTCCACTGTAGATTTTGCTTTATGTTTGGGATCATTGTCTTGTTGGAAGATAAATCTCCGTCCCAGTCTCAGGTCTTTTGCAGACTCCAACAGGTTTTTCTTCCAGAATGGACCTGTATTTGGCTCCATCCATCTTCCCATCAATTTTATTCATCTTCCCTGTCCATGCTGAAGAAAAGCAGGCCCAAACCATAATGCTGCCACCACCATGTGTGACAGTGGGGATGGTGTGTTCATAGTGATGAGCTGTGTTGCTTTTACAACAAACATATCGTTTTGCATTGTGGCCAAAAATTTCATTCTTCCACATGTTTGGGGTCTCCCAGGCGGCTTATGGCAAACTTTAAACTAGACTTTTTATGGATATCTTTGAGAAACGGCTTCTTCTTGCCACTCTTCCATAAAGGCCAGATTTGTGCAGTGTACGACTGATTGTTGTCCTATGGACAGGGCTCTCCCACCTCAGCTGTAGATCTCTACAGTTCATCAGAGTGATCATGGGCCTCTTGGCTGCATCTCTGATCAGTCTTCTCCTTGTTTGAGATGAAAGTTTAGAGGGAACGGCCGGGTCTTTGGTACATTTACAGTGGTCTGATACTCCTTCCATTTCAATATGATCGCTATGCACAGTGCTCTTGGATGATTAAAGTTTGGGAAATCTTTTTGTATCCAAATCCGGCTTTAAACTTCTCCACAACAGTATCAACGGACCTGCCTGGTGTGTTCCTTGGTCTTCATGATGCCTCTGCGCTTTAAACAGAAACCCTGAGACTTCACAGAGCAGGTGCATTTATACAGAGGACTTGATTATATTTACATCATCAGTCATTCAGGACAAAATTGGATCATTCAGAGATCCTCACTGAACTTCTGAGTGGGGTTTGCTGCACTCAAAAGGGGCCAAATAATATTGCACGCCCCCTTTTTCAGTTTTTTATTTTTTTACAAAAGTTTAAAATATCCAATAATGTCGTTCCACTTCACGAATTGTGTCCCACTTGTGTTGATCTTCACAAAAAAACTAAAATTTTATATCTTTATGTTTGAAGCCTGTAATGTGGCAAAAGGTTGAAAAGTTCATGGGGGCCGAATACTTTCACAGGGCACTGTAGTGCTGCGCAATGAATAGTTGGTAACGCATTGAAAATAACATTTTTCCTGCTCTCTACACCTGTATCTGCAGTTGGAGAAGTGTGCCCAGGACCTTGGCAGCACATCTAAGACTGTTGGCTCCTCCATGGCTCAGCTGCTGACCTGTGCAGCTCAAGGGAATGAACATTACACAGGTAGGAAGTTTTGTTTTATTTCACTAAGGTTCAGAGGCGTTGCTGTTTTCTGTTTTATTCAGAATGATATATCACTTTATATCCTATATTTTTAAACATTGGACCCTATTTGTCACAACTGTCTAATGGCTAGGCTGTCTGTTGCCCATAGCAATCAGTCCCAGCTTTTGATACTGCTGTGAAAAAATAAAAGCTCAGCTCCGATTGGTTGCTATGAGTAGCAGAGCATTTTACCATTAGACCTGATAAATAAGTTCCACTGTGCTCATAATCCAGTAAATGTTTTATCCCATGCTTAGATTTTATTTTTTTTTATTAGGCATTATTTTATAAACTGTCAATGGAACATCTTCATTTCTACTGATTTTACTAACCTGTATGTAACTAAATTTTAAGAGTAGTTACAATTCTGTTTTGCAAGCAGACCTTTTTTTTTTTTTTTTACACAAGTTTAAGTCATTTTTTACCTTTTTCCGGAAAGCCCAAGCTTGTCTCCTCTTTTGCCTAAAGTAGAAAAAAAATAGTGTGAAGTGTCGCACCAAAAGTCACTTAAATGCAGTCTCTACAAGCTCTCTCCTAAAGGAGAGGGGTCCCCAGGATTTCCTTATACTCAGAACCAGGCCCCACATTGGTGAAGAACCAATATTTTCCTCCCCTTGCCTCAGCTGCAGAGGCTTCTGTGCCCTGGCTGCCACTTAAATGTTGTTGCATTGAATATGCGATCTGATCTGCTGGTAGCATGTTAGAAAGCAGGAGGAACTGAGCAGATTGGTATATAGTTCTTTGTGGAAATATTCAGTAGAAGTTGTATTTTTATTCCTTTAAATTTCTGCTTATGCTGGTTTAAGGAGTCCGGTGGGCGGTCTTATCGGTGTTTGACAGCCTTCTTTGTATCTGTGTTCTACTGTATATTAATCTGCTCAGCTCCTCCTCCTCTATAACCTGCTGTCAGCAGATCAGATCGCATCTTCAATGCGACAGGTTCCCTCTAAGCCTCCCAAAAAGACTGTAGAATTCCATTTATCTGGGGAATCCTCGATTTACATGTGAGAGGACCCTGAACATACTTTTTCCCTTAAACATTAGAAGTGGGCACTGCCCCCTAAACAATCCTAGTGAAATATGAGAAAGGTTAAAGGGAATCTGTCGCCAATTTATTTTTAATTTTACTTATTAAATCAAGCCCCGGATCCATATTCTTTTCCTCTCAGTTATTTTTATTTCCTGATTGTAGATTTCTTAATTCGGCTGTCTATATATGATTGTGGGGAAGACATTCTTGCTTGCACTGCTTTAACAGCAGTCAGAGAGATACTTTACAGCAGCTTCATGCACATAGGATTCTTAAGACAGATTCTGTCCCATAGACTTGTATAGGAGAGTTTTCAGTGTGAAGGGGGGAGAGGGGGAGCTGTGTCATCTCCTCTTGTAATTGGTGGACTCTATGTTATCTGTACACAATGGTGTCTCCTTTCAGTGTGACCCTGCTTTTACTGATAATAAGCAGACACTGCTGAAAAGCTCTCTAAACAGAGCAGGAAGTGTCAGACGATTATTAGGCTTAGTGGCCAAAGTGAAAACTGCAGGACTTAAGAATTATTAAAAAAATACTGAAAGTGATATGGAAAGTAAAAAAAAAATAACCAAAAATTCCCAAAAAATGTGTTTAACATAAAAATGTGAGTTAAACAATAAGTCATTTTTTGATGACACATTCCCTTTAAATAGATAGTGCCACCTTGACAGCCTGGCTACTCCAGGCAAAAATATATACTAAACCTCTCCTCTCAGGTTGGATCCAGTGATGCACCATCCTCACCCTTCACCAGTCTTCTGTTATTTTCCAATCTTCTTTTGAACGGGCCAAGACCGCTGCAGTGATCATGTGCCATTAACTAACATCAGAGCACTTCGTTCCAAATAATTACTTCAGCCAATGGCACGTGACCACTACAGCAGTGACATCCCATTCGACAGAAGATAAGACGACCAACAAAGGGTGAGGGCGGTGCATCACTGGATCCAACCTGAGAGGAGAGATGAGTATTTTTTATTTTCTTGTGGTAGCGGCATGCAATTTAAAAAGTAAGGCTATGTTCACACGGTCAAATTTCGGCGTGCATTTTGCATCATATTTGCGCTCTAATACGAGCGAGATGTACGCCAAAATTACGGTAATCCACAGTTCTCATAGAGGACTATGGATTACGCCTCCTCTCCCTGCTCGGACAATACGATCGTATTGTACGGCCGAGGAGATGAGTAAGGCCGTGTTCACACGGCTTATTCCCGACGGATTTGTGCGCCATATTGAGCGAACAAATCCGCCGTGTATAAGGGGCGGGGCCGGAGCGCGGCGGGGGCGCCGCTCCCGGCCCCATAGACAATGCATTGTGTACGGCGCGTCCGTGCCGTAAATAATGTGCATGTCACTTTCTCCCCCCGCGGCGGATTCACCGAGCGGGGAGGAGCGACGGATTCCACTGTTCTCAATGAGAGCAGTGGATTACCGTAATTGGTTTTGCGGATTGGCGCCGTACTGAAGCGCAAATCCGGCGCGGAGTACGGCGCCAATACGCGGCAGAATAAGCCGTGTGAACGAGGCCTTACAGTCTCTAGTAATGACAGTCTATGGGGCCGGCGGGCCGAACAGCGTGACTCCCAAACACCCGACGTAATTGCGGGGTGTACAGTACGACCCGCAATTATGCCGTGTGAACATAGCCTAAAACGAATACCAGGACAACCCCTTAAAGTCCTTTATTAAAGTCTACGACTAAGGGTATGTTCACACGATGTACTGCAGCACGCGTACAGTACACGGCGCAGTACATTGTGTGTTTCGGGAGCTCGTGCTAATATGTGAATACTCCCGGGGGAGGGGAGGGGGCGGTGCAGCAGCCTGTCGGCCCCATTGACATTCAATACTCAAGACGCGTTTTCGCCGCAAATAATTGACATGTCACTTATCTCCCCGCGTGTACAATACGATCATATTGTTCGAGTGGGTAGAGGAGGCGTAATCCATAGTTCTCTATGAGAACTATGGATTACCGTAATTTCAG
This sequence comes from Phyllomedusa bahiana, assembly GCA_025379985.1. Classification (NCBI taxonomy): domain Eukaryota; kingdom Metazoa; phylum Chordata; class Amphibia; order Anura; family Hylidae; genus Phyllomedusa; species Phyllomedusa bahiana. Next base: position 50,730 of record JAODAL010011975.1, read on the forward strand.
CACGCATCTCGCCCGTATTAGAGCGCAAATACACGGCAAAGTGCGCGCAGAAATTACCCCGTGTGAACATACCCTAATTTTCATGGTGAGAACACTGAACACATGTAATCAGCACAGTTTTCTTCTGTCAGTCATTTTAATCATCCCTCTTGAGTTATTTGACAAAGCTCTATACAACTGTATTGTCACACTTCATGCAGGATTAGAGCATGGGTGTAGTTTAAATATTATGATGCTTTATGTATTCCCTTGATTTCTTATAAAAGTTACAGATGTGGATGAATCTGCATCAAAGTAGCTTATAATAGAAGCCTATTCTGGTTTCTAAAATACATGGATCATTTATGGCGAGCATTTTTTTATTTTTTTTTTTTTATTTGAGTAAGAACATAATATTGTATGATCTTTTCATGCCCCATGTAAACCTCATCCACCCCTGCTGCTGAATGTGCACAATATGTACCCGTGGGTCTGAGTACAATGGGTTGAGCACACATTTGGCAGCTCCTTTCAGTGATACTCGCTCACCTCGTAAAATCCCTCACATTTAGTTTCCATTTTAGGCAAGGAACAGTTCTAACCTCTGGAAAGGTTGGAATCGGCTGAATGCACATTACTACATAATGAAGATAAAGAGATTAAGGGGCAGAGGGGATTTGTGTTTCATTTGTTAAAGCTTTGTAGCTTTTTTTTTTTTTTTTTTTAACCCTTGCATTTTATTTTTGGAATGTGTTCAGATTTTAGTAAAAATATATTTGGACACAAATCCTTGAAAACCAAATAAATCGTTGATGTTAATTTTTAGGAATTTGATTTAAAAGTTAATTTGTGTGTGTTTTTTTTTAATCTTTTTCGGTGATTCTTTAGAAATATATTTGCTATTAAATAAAGATGTGTGCATGTAGATGTGGGTTGTAACTAAAGCTTGGTTCATTGTATAATGAAGATTTGCTTTTAAGTTCCGCACCATTTCAAGATCTCTGTTTGTTGTCAGTGTATAGTAATTACATTCAGAGGCTGCGAACAGTGCTATGACCTACTTCTGCCCATGGGATCGATGAGTTTGTTAAATGTGTCTGTATTTGCAGTCCTAGGTAAAATTTAAGGAATTGTTGTAGAAAATATTTAGTGATTACCAATACCTTACCTTCCACCCACATCTTATTCCCACCCTTGGTTGAACTTGACATAGACTAGACATATGGTTTTTTTTTTTTGTGTGTTTTTTTTTCAACCACACTAAGGCTATGTTCACACGGGGTAATTTCGGCAAGTATTTTGCGGGGCGTATTTGCGCTCTAGATGCACGCGGAAATTACGGTAATCCATAGTTCTCGTAGAGAACTATTGATTACACCTCCTCTCCCCGATTGTAGAATTCGATCATGTTGAACGTGCGGGGAGATAAGTGACATGTCAATTACTTGTGGCGAATACGCGCCGTGAGTAATGCATGTCAATGGGGCCGGCAGGCTGCGTATTAGCGGACTCCCAAAGCCCCCGGCGTAATTGCGCCCATACTATGAGAGGTGGTGTTTGTTTTTTTTTAAGAAAGTATTACAATTCGGTTCCATTGCCAGTACAATCTCTGTACTATACTGTTGTAGGGACTGCTATCTCTACCATTTTACACTATAACAATTTAACAGTTGTATTAGTAGTATCAGGTTTGTCAGGCTAATGATTTAAATAAATATTTTCTATTCACAAGATACAAGTCATGATTTTTAATATGGTTTCTAATTGTCTATACATAAAGTATATTAGAAGGTTGCAAATTTTCCATTTAGAATTAAGCTTTACTTACATGTGAGTACATGTACACAAGTTGTCCCGCATGCTGTGTCCCTTATTATGTAAGATGCAGACCAGAAAGCTGAAACTAAACGACAGGTCGTATCCCCTGGCAACAGGTTATAAACATTGGATTTTGAGTCACTCTTTGGCTAGTGATTTATGTTGGAGACTCCTAACGATATGTAATTGCTTTATATTGAAGATTTTTATTTTGCACCACACTCTTTCAATATGATTCACGTTTTGTATACTAGGATACCCCCTTTTTTTTTTTCACATATTTTTATTATTTTAACAGCATAAGAAAACAAGTGTGGTACAACGAAGAGTACATGTTCATATGTCATTTTACGAACAAATATCTTTGAAACGACATACCGATACCAAAGCATGGTCAATAACAGTATTCCTGTTTCTGAATCTCAAGGTTCAGGTGGACCTTCGCACTCTCTTGAGACCTGTCATCTGCCAAACACAGGAGACAATGCAATGATACATGCGAGCAGTGCACTGCGGCTATATAGTCTCTGCTGGCTAGTATAGGTATCGGGGTAAAACACAACAAAAACCTAAGGAGAACAACGGTCTTATAACACAACCAAAATAAAGAAGTAACGTTTCCGCCAGAGGTATAGTGTTTGTGCCAATATAACAACAAATATCGGTTAGTCAGATTCAGACTGTCTGAAACGTATGGATACCCTATCCCTATGATTCCCCAGGGCCTTCCAAGGTATAATTCCCTTTTGCTAGGTGAGGGGCGTTAAACCTTGAGTACCCCCAGCGTGTTGGTCAATTCCCCTTCTAAATACCACTTAGTCAGTTGAAATGGGGTTACGATTGACCTAATATCTTCCTTGTCTAGAAATGCCTTAATGAAAGGGGTCCATCGAGCAAAAAATCCTTCGGTTTGAGTTAATTTGTGTACTTCGGTCTCCATCCTAGGATATCCCTTTAAGCAGTTCATGAATGAGCTGTTTAACCCCCTTCTAGGCACATTTTCCTTTTCCGCAGTACACGCTGGTTTGAACACTCTCCGTGCTCAGTTATTTTACTCATTTTTTCATCTTTCTTCTGTGTTGTTTTAGGCTTTTTGATGTCATTTTTACATCAATTTTTTATGTGAGGGGAAAATAGTAAAGAAAAAAAAAAGTTTACCAGAATTTAATTATTTTTTTAACAGCGAAAGTGGCACTAAAATAAGTTTTGTTATTGTGTCCCTTTTCCATCACAGACTTCTATATATAGGTGATATAAAATTTTAAGGTTATCGGGGGCAGTGTTTAAAAGTTGCATTTGGGCTGTTAGTATTTATTTTAAGATTTTGTGTGTGTTTTTTGTTACGTGGTTTTACATATTGTGCCTCCTATAAGGTCAGAAAAAGACTTTTGAAGGGCATTTTTTTTGATGATTTCCCCTGTAACTGGGTCAGATATATTTGCTCCAGTTAGGGTATGTTCACACGGTTTAATTGTGCTACAATACGGTAATTCAGAACTCTCATAGAGAGCTTTGATTACCCGTCATTTTTCCTGGTGTATAATACGCGACGGGGAAAACAATTATGTCCCTTCTTCCTGCCACTTACGCATCGGGGAGAGTGAAAGTCAATGGGAGTCGGGAGTCAGTGTTTTAGAAGTACGCTAAAACACCCGGCATATTGTGGGGGATGCAGTACAGTACGCGCCGCAATACGCCATGTGAACATATCCCTACAGGCGAAATTGAGAAGTCACTAATAGCTGTCTCTCCACTCCTCAGCTTTACTGTTGGTGTACAGCTGCGCTCTCTGCACGGACGTTCCAGAGCAACCCCGCAGAGATAAACCATCGCCTCCTGAACATTTAGGGGATGTTTACGCGGCTGATTTTGACGCTGTCTTCCGGGGGTTCCTCGCTTAAAACAGCATCAAAAAAGCTACCAAAACGACCCTAGTTCCTTTTCATTGGTTCCTATGGAAAACAGTGTTGTCGTTCACACGAGGTTTTTACGTGCGTTTTAGGCGCTTCTTTGGGTGCTGATAAAGAAGTGTCATGTGAATTCTTGAAGCTTTTTTCAACGCTGAATATCCCCATAGGAATCAATGGAGAGCTTCAAAACCCCTCTGTTTATGCACTGGCTATTAATTTGTGTCCAAATCAGCCATGTGAACATACCCTTAGACTATGTCTACACAGCATGGTATTCAGAATCCACCGAAAATCCGATGGTTCTCAGTGCCGTGTGGACCGCGATGAAAAATCCGCTGTAGTGTACACAGCATGGCTTTTTTCTGGTCGGTTTTAAAATCTGCCGAATTTTAAAACGGGCTGCATATTCCGTTCGATTGAAATCGACAGCAAATCCGAAATCAGACCGCGTATTTTAGCGCAAATCTGTGCCAAAAAACGCAGTTCAGCAATGTTAAAACGCCACCAGATTTTGGGTGGCGTTTTAACATTGCTGTGTAGATCTGGTCTTATAATCAATCTATGGCCGGTCAGCAAGTAGTTAAAGGGGTTGTCTCGCCATGCTGTTTCACAGAATCACAAGCAGTTTTACATTCATGCATCCGGTCTCTTCCTAGTCAGGCTGTGGGGGGTTCTATAGCAGTGATTAGCATATCAGCTCAGTATTCACTGCTCTTCTAAGTTCACTGACATAAGAGCAGTAGAGTTTATCTATGAGCTCTAAAGCAAACAAAAGTTATTACTCTCCTTTGTTAGATATAACACAATCTTTTCTCAAGCTGCCGGAAGTCTGACTTCTGGTGACATCATTCTTTGCTTTCAGATGCTCCCTTATCTACTCAACAAAGCAAAATATACAAAGCAATATATTTGGAAAAGGTCTTCTGTTCCCTACATGTTGAAAGCTAATCTTTGTAGTGAGACAAACCCTTTAAAGGGGTTTTGTCACGATGTAATGTTGACGTGGGATCCTCCAAAATGGGTGTTTAATCACTTTTCTAAATATATGTGATTACAAAAAGTGAAGCCTGTGAGAGCTACAGCATTGCTCAGTCCCCCTTAGTTTCCTGAAAGTTTACATAAGACACGACCAGGGCACTGACTGGAGCTGATCTGGCCCCACTTGCGTGTTTGCACTTCTTATCTGATGACAGGGAACATGAAGGAGCTTGCAAGGGACTGGGGAGAAAAAGCAGTGAATGAGCCTGTGTCTTTTGTATAGAATCCACTGGTTGTAATGTAATTATTGGAGTAAACATTGCAGACGCTCCCTCCTTCCTCACTCTCTGCTCACCCCCCTCCCTCTCACCCCTGCCGCCGTTCATGACTTAGCATGCTTTCTTTATCTTCTCTCCTGAGCAGATAAGAGGTAAGGAACTCGCTTCGTGGCAAAACCCCTTTAAGAGTGACTGGATAGGTTTGCTTCAGAATTTCCACATAACATGTCCACGTAATGGGAATTTTAAATCTGCAGCATGTTCATTTCTTTTGTGGATTTTACCCCACTGAATCTTTCCGAAAACTGTCATCTATGAGACTGCAGAGAGTTAGTAGCTCAGCTGTGAGTGCAGCTTTCCTCTCTAATAACCCTTAGGAGGCCTCACTAACAGATTATCTATTTTTCTTCATATTTGTTATTCTTTCCAAGTGACTGAAATCATCTGATCAGACAGGAGTGCATTAGTCATCTGGTTTCTATGATGTAACTGTGTGCATGGAAGATAAGCGTGCCCGGTGAATGACTGCCCCCCTAGTAGAAAGGGGACTCGGGCGGATGAACAGAAATGATTGCAAAATATTCTTGAAGGAATACACAGATGCAGTTTGGACACCTGGGACAAGCTGGTGAGACAGAATGGCTCCAGTGTGTTTCTCAGCTATGGAACCAGCGGAAAGTGTAATAATGCATTATCTGGAAGAAAGGTTTTCAGATCTTAGTCCAAAACAGGGGTGTGGAGAAATGGTCTAGATAAGCACAGTGTAAACTGGACTACGTATGCACTGGATGTATCCTGTCCATACTGCTCTGTTACAGAGGTAGCACTGCTCACACTGAATCTATAACAAAATACGTCCTGAATAAATGACCTAATATAATAGACATTTAACCACTTCTTCACTTGATTTGTTTTCAGGATTATAGTTTGGTTCCTAAGTATAGTTTCTGCGGACCTGTGTACTTATGATGTCCTAACACTCCATAAGAACATAGTGCAGTTCCTTTCTGAACAATGGGATCGGTGTAATGTGCCATTTGGTGTGCAGCCAACTTGGTATCATTCACTTACCAGTGTTTACTTATCATAAAAAGGTGTGTTGCTCCTTTCCTCTTGGAAATCCTTGTAGCCGAGTCAAGCTCCAGCATTATTAGTTCATTATTTATTTATTTTTTTACTTTTTTGTTATTTTTATAGAGCAACCGTTTATCCCCATTCAGACTATTTCCCTTGGAGCGGATGTGAGGAGATAGATATATGGACCTATGCCCTGTGCTGACATATCTGTTTTAGTAAATACTTCCTGTCAAATAAGAATCCTAAAGCATAATTTCTTAAATCTGTGTGTTGTGTGGTTCCCTTGTTTTTTTTCACCTCAAAATTCATTACCGTGCTCACAGCTGGGTGCCAAGTATTCGGGGTGTGTCCCTGTACAGTCTGATATTGTCCAGTTAGTGTTGGCAGGGACACACCTCTTTGAAAACTGGAATGGTGACACCTACCTGACAGATTCAGTAATTCATTTCTTCGAGGAATAACAGAGGAACAGCACAACACAGAGATATAAGAGAAGATGCTCCAGAATTGGTATTTCACAGAGAATATAAGTATTTACAGAATCAGACATATCGGGAGATGTCACAGGTCCCCTTTAATAAGGGGTAGTGGAATCCTTACATAAGCATATGACTTTTAGTATTAAATTGGTGGTGACTTAAAAGGGGTTTTGCCACAATGTAATGTTGACGTGGGATCCTCCAAAATGGCTATTTAATCACTTTCTAAATATATGTGATTACAAAAATTGAAGCCTGTGAGAGCTACAGCTTTCTTTAAACAAGCCCTTAGTTACTTAAAATTTACATTGACATGCCCAGTAGAGCTGCAGGAGCTGACCTGGCCACTCTTGCTGTTTTGCATTCTTATCTGATGACAGGGAACATTAAAAGAGCTTTCAAGGGCTGAGAAAATGTGCAGTGTATGAGGCTGTCTGCTGTATAGAGAATCCACTGTTGTAATGTTATTATTTGAGTTAACTTTTGAGACGCTCCCTTATTCCTCACTCTGCTCACCCCCTCCCTCTCACAATTGCAGCGTTCATGACTCAGTATGATTTGTTTATATTCTCCCTGAGTTGATAAGGAGGTAAGGAACTCACTTTGTGGCAAGACCCCTTTAAATACCAACATGCCCACTGATTAGCCGAATATAGAGGTGTGAAGCTTATGCTAGAGTGGAAGCCTCTGTAGTGTATCCACGGGTATTAGTGCTTTTAAACACCATAGTTTTAAAGAGAACCTGTCACATAGTTTATGCCTCCCTTGCTGAGGACAGCACAAACTAGTGACAGATCTGCTGTTACAAGCGCTGTGTACCGTACACAGAAAGATGCTGTAGTGTTAGAGTATTTAGTGCTCAAATCTGCATTTGTCAGCCAGAAAAGTCATTTAGAGAGTGTTTTTTCAAACCCCGCCCACCTGAGGCTAGCACCGCCCACCTCAACTGATTAACCTATTACTTTGAGTAGGTAGAAACATGTGAATAACGGTCAGTGGGCGGGGCTAGCCTTTGGTGGGCGGGGCTAACACATACTCATAAATAAGATTTAAGGGGTAAATGCTCTAAAACTACAGAATCTTACAGAATAAGGGACACCGCGCTGGAAACAGCAGGTCTGTCACTAACTTGTGCTGTCCTCAGCAAGAGGGGTATAAACTATGTGACAGGTTCCCTTTAATAGCAACAAATGCAAGGAATTGCAGTGCTCTTTCCATTAAGTGAATGTCCATACAGGAAAGCTCCAGTCCTGAAAGGACCGGTCTAATAAAGTGGCCTTTACTGCACAACTAAATATTTTTTTCTTCTGTTACTACTTCATGTCTGTTCTCCAGAATGATTCTGGACGTCCTCCTCCGACCACTTTCATCCATTAGTTGTTTCGTCCAGGGGATCCCCTTTCACTGGCTATTATTCCTTGGTCACACCATTCTTGGTATAGGGTCAACAATGTTACATGAGAGACCCCACATAGTTGGCAGTTTTTGAAATGCTGTCCCTGGCTAGAATAGAAGTTCCGTTCAGTTTCCTGTTGTCCTGATGGAAATGGGATTAAAAAAGACAAGAAACAGTCATGGGTTTAAGCGCCGCCCCTCAGATTAACCGGGGGGCCTGAAGGCTTTAAACTCATAATATACAAACTCCTTAAGGCTATCCACACGGCACAGAGCAAATACCGGTCCGATAATCCGACCGGTATTTGCTCTGTTTTGGAGCCGTGCATACGGTCGCAGGGGGATGGCTTTTTACCGCGGTTTGCAGAGAAAAGCCCTCCCCCTTCTCATTAAAATGTTCATGTTCCGCCAGAAAACCGGGATGAAGAATGAACATGTTGAGTGGTTTTCGGACCGCTGGCGTTGTAAAAAACATCTGCCGGAAAAGGTCCCCACTGCACGGATTTTCCATAGAGGTCCGTGATAAAGTTTGACAGCCATTTTACAGACTGCTTTCAAAACCAACCGTGGGGACAAGCCCTAAGAGTTCCAGATTTCTGCATTAACATGCTTATTTGCCACCTATTATAGTATTTGGTTTAATTGTATCTAATTTTTTTTTTAGGTGTTGCTGCAAGGGAAACGGCACAGGCTCTAAAAACCTTGGCACAGGCAGCTCGAGGGGTTGCTGCCACTAGGGGGACCCAGGCTGCAAATACATTGGGATTCAGCCAGAATGTGATGGATGGGTCTGCCAAGCTCATCCGGGAACAAGCAAGCTTAGGGGCTCCTGGGATCTGAGATCCACGAGGTTGCCCAGGCGGGCCTATCGCAGCAGAATCGATTTTTTTAATTTAGAAATATACCTGAAATTTTAAGTCTGTCCTGCAAACAGGTTGTTTAGATTTAAGACAATTTACATAGCTACGTTTTAAAAGGGTTGTTCTGTGCTAAAATATTGAAATTTTAAAGTCTACCCCAAGTTTGGGAAAAGTTTTAAACACCCCCTAGTGTTCTTTTAAATATCCCCTAAATTTCCAGTGCTGTGGGGACCACATGCCTAGTAATTCATTGGGTTATCCAGTTTTTTTTAAAATGGATGGATTGTCTTTAGGATTTGACTTTTACTTTAGTACAGCAGCCCGGTAAAAGTGATTAACCTTGGCCGAATACTACTCAGCAACTACGAAATTTGGGAGCTATTTTGGCTGGCAAACAATGAAGGAGATGCAGCGTTTGTGTTAGCGCCACAGCCCATCATACCAATATCTGATGAGGGGTGTTAGGATTTGGTCACCATTGATCTAATCTCAATGTGCTATGTTAACAAGGAACCCATCAAGTGGTGGAGGCTGACCTATCGAAGCAGGGTAAACAGAGGGAAGGAGCCTGTGATTTGAAATCTTAAATCCAAATCAATAAACCAAGTAAAAACAAGACAAAATTGAAAACAGTTTTCCCACCCCCAGCAAAAATTACAGTTTGCCTGTATACACATGGGCGGGAAAGCTGTCAATCTCTGCATGTTGGCAATATATGCAGGGTTTTCACTGTCACTTAAGGAGTCCAGTCAAGATTTTCTTTGCTTTTTACTCAGAAATCCTGCTCCAAATCATATAAAGTTAAATATCACTGAGCTTAGCTCCCCTCCTCTATCATATAACCCTATATATCACAGAGCTCAGCTTCTCTCTATTATATAACCCTATATATCACAGAGCTCAGCTTCTCTCCTCTCCTCTATCCTATAACTCCCTCTTTCGTATAACCCTATATATCCCAGAGCTCAGCTTCTCTCTATCATATAACCCTATATATCACAGAGCTCAGCTTCTCTCCCTGTATCATATAACCCTATATATCACAGAGCTCAGCTCCTCTCCCTCCATCATATAACCCTATATATCACAGAGCTCAGCGTCTCTCCTCTATAATATAACCCTATATATCGCAGAGCTTAGCTTCTCTTCCTCTGTCACATCCTGCTCTCTGATAGAGAAGCATAAACCACCTGACAGGTTCACTTTAAGGATAAGCCATTAGTTAGAAAGAACCACATCTTCATACCAGCAGTCAATATATTAGCTGGACATTTTGAGAAGGAGTCAAAAGAACACCAAGGGGTGACATATTCATTTTTAATGGTACTTGTTGTATTTTGTGATCTAACAAATTTAAAGGGTTGTTCCCATCTCACACTTTGATGACATTTCAATTAGATATTTCATCAATGTGTGCTACCTCTGGGACCCAGCCCTACCTCGGTATATGTCCCCAAAAGTCTATGTTCATCATGGAGAGTCGATCAAACTTGCACACAACTCTCCATTCTATTCTCTAGTACAGCCGCGCAGTGTGTAGCAATTCTGGAGAACCTTTCCTTTGGATTGTGTCGTGGTGGTCTACGGTTATTTCTTCTGGAAATGTTTGACTAAATTATAAAAAGAACTGGGTATTATCATCCTGTTCTCAGTAGAGCCTGTTTCTTCTTACTCTTAACGTTTGTTCCATCAGCACTGACAGTGCCAAACAAAGATGCATTGTAAAGTGTATGGGTATTAACTGATTAAAATTGACTTCTTATTTTACTGTTTACCTTATGTTTTCAAGGTGGCTAAAGCCGTGTCTCATTCACTGAATAACTGCGTTAATTGCCTTCCTGGGCAGAAGGATGTAGACATGGCTCTTAAGAGCATTGGAGAGTCCAGCAAGAAGCTACTTGTGGATACGGTGAGGGTGTTTTTGCTGATATAGGGTTGTTGTGGATTTTGTTTTGTTTCTTTTTCTTATGTTACGGGGCAATTGAGAATACTATTTGAATATGACATTATCAGACATTTGCCATAATAATGCCATAAACCTTTGCAAAAGTGCAGTGCTTTGCTATAGGTAAAGGCATAACACGTTGTTGTCTTTGAAGCTGCTCCATGCTCACTTTACAACCAAAGGATTGCTGTAAAGCCATTAGTGTATGTTTTCTATACAGCGACTCCTGGGTATACTGCTGTTCAGCCACACATAGCATTACAGTTCCTTGTTTGTCTTCTTTAAAATGACAATGACCTGTTTTAACTCTCTACTTAGCTCCCTCCAAGCACCAAGTCCTTCCAAGAGGCACAGAGTGAATTAAACCAGGCGGCAGAGGATCTGAACCAGTCAGCTGGAGAGGTGGTCCATGCTTCCCGGGGGCAGAGTGGAGTGTTGGCAGCTGCTTCTGGTAAATTTAGTGAAGATTTTGACGAGTTTCTCGACGCTGGAATTGAAATGGCTGGACAGACACAGGTCAGATTGTTGTTTAAGCTTTTTTTTGTCTTGTGTTACTCCAGAAGCAATAAGAAAATAAAATTTAGTCCACTCCACCACACACAACCTATCCATGTAGAGATTGACACTATACATTTGGTAACGTCTATGATCATCCAACATTTTTGCTCTAATGCAGTTTTCTTCCTAGTTAATGATTACAGAAATTATAGAATCACCACACTTTGACGGTGTTACTGTGAAGTAAAAAAAAAAAACAAAAAACATAGTACTATGCAAATCATAGATATGACACAAAACAGTGTTCAATAAGACATTCTGGTTTCAAGACACCTCAAAAGTGAAGGTAAAATATTGAAATTAATACCATGTGTGTTTCCAGACAAAGTAGAGAAAAAAAATATATAGGATCAAAAACAAAAAAAATTCCTGTTAGTACCTTGTTGCTCCTCCACTGGCTGATATGTTCACACGGCCCCGCAATTACGCCGTGTGCTCGGGGGCAGGGCGCGGGGGGCCGGCAGCCCGCCGGCCCCATAGATATTCATTATTCACGGCGCGTATACGCCGTGAATAATTGACATGTCACCTCTCTCCCCGCGCGGCGTATTGTGCGAGCAGGGAGAGGAGGCGTAATCCATAGTTCTCTATGAGAACTGTGGATTACTGTAATGACTGGGACGTATCTCGCCCCATATTTAGCGCAGTACGACGCGAGATACGTCCCATTTTAAGCCGTGTGAACATAGCCTTATGATGAAAACCTGAATGCTACAGGCTTCACTTGCAATAAATAATATTCCCTCTGAAGCCAGTTTCAACTTTCTTAATAAGTGATTAGAGATCTGCCTTTATAGGAGAAAGGCTGTTCATGGACCAGTTTTTATTCTAATTTCCGCCATAGTTTTCAATCGGATTGAGATCCTTATTGTTTGCTGGCAATGTCATCGAGTTGACATGACATTCCTGAAGGAAAACTCTCCTGGTCATTGACGTGCAATACAACTCTGTATTTTTTCATTCAAAAAGGGTTTATTAGAGAAAGAACAAACAGATGATAAACATCAATATGCAGCAATGTTAATGGTAACAAGAAAACATAATGTGTTACAAGTATATCAGGCGTCATGGACGTCCTCAAGGTGAAAAAGAAAGCCAGTGTCGTGTATAACAGCAGCATATTAGTTTTGCTACTAATTACTTATATTTAAACCGGTTAATAGCAAACATACAATACTGAGACCGCATGTAAGGGAGCCCAGGTTTGTATTTAGGTGCTAGCGACAGGGAGCCAACAAGGCAACGTGTGTCCAATCTGGTTCAGCTAATAGAAGTGAGCCTCAGGCAAAAACCCCTCATCCCCTGCCGACAACCAATGAGGCAGCCGAGAGGAGAGAAGAGCATTGCAACGACATACTCCAAACCATTGCCTCCCTGACTCCCTGACACCCCCCAAAACTGGGACGTCGGTGCACAGTAGCCGCACCCGCCCCTCCTGTCCCTTTCCAGGACGCCTCAGGAGAGTGCTGCAGTAGAAGAAACCATCAGATGAAGAGGGCAGTAACCAAAACAAGGGAAACACAGGTAAGGGGGGAGGGGAAAGAGTGGCAGCCATCCAGGGTCGAGAACCCACCATCACCCACCAAGATGTCGGATCGGTCCACTCTAATCGAGAAGGGTTAAGTGCAGGCTAACAGAGTCTGGCATAGTGTGCCGATTCGCAAAAATTAAGCCAATCGTCCCAGACCTTAAGAAATTTGATTCCACTACCCACTGAATCACTCCGTATTTCCTCCCACCTACAGATCTTATGAACCTCATCGAACCAAGCAGTGATGGATGGTGGCGTCGTAGAGCGCCAGACCCTAGGTATTACTGCTTCTGCAGCATTTAACAAGAAGGTGGTCAGTTGGCCTTTCGGAGAGTTGGAGGAACCCCGAATTAGCATGAATAACAGGACTATCGGGTCATTGTCCAACTTCACCTGAGATTATGCTAATTATGTAGATTACTTTAACCCAGAGGGGTTGCAAGGATGGACAACTCCACCATATGTGCATCAGGGTACCTTCCGCACCGTGGCACCTCCAGCACTTGTTAGGACCTGAGGGATAAAAAGGCATGTAGCAACGAGGGGACCCTGTACCAGCGCGAGATTATCTTATAGTTCAGTTCTTGGGTGCGTACAGAGACGGAGGACCTCCGCGCCAGCGCAAATGTTCGGTGCCATTCGTCATTGGAGAGTTCCCTAGCAGGCTTCCTCTCCCATGCCACCTGGAAATGGAGCTTAGAGGTCGGCATAGTCTGGGTCAGTAGATCATGGATCCTAGATAGTGTTTAGAGAACGGAAGTCGGAGGCACCAGTTCTCAAATGTCGAGAGGGCTCTGTTGAAGGAGAGAGGGGCGTTGAAGGATGTGCAAAAGCTGCGCAGTTGATAATAATGTAATCTCGAGAACCTGGAGCACTGACATTCGTCCCTCAGGGTCGAGTATGATTTAACCAAATCGTCCTGATACACATCCCCAGCAACCCCCGAAACCTCTGTCCCTCCCTATACCAAGGTCCGCTGAGCGCAATGTCTCCGGCACCCCAGGGTTCCCAGTGAGAGGGGTGAGTGGCCCACCTGAATCTATGATAGCCATGGAGGAGCGGTAAGATCTGGTTACTCGTACAACCGTTTGTACAACTAGAGGGAGGAAGGCCAAGCTTTTTTGTGGGGAAGCCACAAGGGAGGAATCCAGGGGAGTGCCGCTATTGGAGAGCCATAGAGTTCCGCCTCAATTTGGACCCAAGCCTTTGTCCGAGAGCCGTGGAAGCCGTCCAGGATTCTGACTGCCGAGGCTGCTAAATAATAAGCTTCAAGATTTGGAACTGACACTCCACCTTTCGTCCTAGGCCACATTAGGATTGCTCTGGAGATCCTAGGGCGTTTTTGTGCCAATATAAAGCACATAATCAGGCTATGCAAGGCATGGAAGAAAGGCTTGGGGAGCGGAATCAGTATGGTCTGAAATAGGTACAGTAATCGGGGTAGGACATTCATCTTTACAATGTTAATTCGACCCAACCAGGAAAAGTCTTTTTTCTCCCACTTGGAGAGGTCGAGCCTTAAGGAGTTGAGAAGTGGTGGGAAGTTGAGGTCAAAGATTTTACTGGGATCCGCTGGGATATGAACTCCCAAATATTTAATGGAGGTGGGCGTCCATGTAAAGGAATACTTTTCCTTTAGACGAATCACCTCACCAGGGGACAGGTAAGGTTCAAGGCCATGATCTTGGTCATGTTCACCTTGTGATTGCTGAGGGCCCCAAAGTCGCTTAGAACGCGAAGAATGGAGGGGAGAGAGATCAAGGGTTCTGTGACATAGAGAAGCAGATCATCAGCAAAGGCTGAACATTTCACATTAAGGTCACCACACTTTATTCCACCGATAGAGGTGTTAATGCGAATGTCCTGGAGCAAGTGCTCCATGACTAGAGCATACAGGAGAGGAGAGAGAGGGCAACCCTGCCTGGTACCATTGCTAATGGTAAATGGGGCAGAAAGTGATCCATTAATTCGTATTTGAGCCTGCGGGTGCTGATACATGGCGAGTATCTTATCACGAAGACTTGGACCTAAACCAAGGGACAATAGTACTCCCGAAAGGAATGACCAGTCAACCCGGTCGAAGGCCTTCTAGGCATCCAATGAGAGTAACATGCAGGGGATCTTAGACCTCCGAACGTGGTTGACTAGTGTGAAGGTTTTGAGGGTATTGTCCCTCGCTTCTCTCATAGGGACAAAGCCCACTTGGTCAAAGTGGATATGGTTACCTAGGAGGGGGTTAAGTCGCAGAGCTATCAGCTTGGCGAAAATTTTGGCGTCCGTATTGATTAAAGAGATTGGGCGATTTGAGCTTTGGCATAGGGCCGGGTCCTTTCCTTCTTTGGGGATGACCATGATGTGTGCTTTGAGAAAGTCAGGGGCGAAGGGGGTGAACTGAGAGACTGAGTTAAAGTTCAGCAGGAGTGGGGGGGGTTAGTTCCTCCTTCAGAACCTTAAAAATCTTAGCAGTAAAGCCGTCTGGTCCTGGGCTTTTGCCCGCGGGCAGTGAGGCAATAGCTGTTTGGAGCTCTTGAGGTGAAAAGGGGGCTTCCAAGGAAGCGGCAACATCCCCAAAGAGGGCGGGGTGAGCCGTGCGTCGCAGGTATGCCTGCAAATTGGGATGGGATTCAGAGTCCGTGTGTCACTGGGTCGGGCTAGGAAGATTGTACAGCTTCGAATAGTATTCATGGAAGACCGACAATATGTCCTCGGTCAGATGCAGCAAGCGGCCCTCAGTCGATTTGATCTGCGAGATAAATAGGGAAGCCCTCCTGTCTCTCAGGGCTCTAGCTAGATATCTGCCTGGCCTATTGCTCCATTCATAAAACCTCGCCTCCCGTACCTGGCGATAGCGTTTGTGCTTTCGTTCCATGAGCGCCAGCACTTCATGGCGGAGTTTAAGCAGTTTTCTCAGATGCGAGTCTGAGCCCGAGGTCTTATGAACAGCCTCCGCAGAGTGTAAATCTGTGAGCAGGGAGCGGAGCTTACTAGCCACCTCGCGTTTCAGTCGGGCACCATGCTTTATTAGCACCCCTCGCATGACACACTTCAAGGCCTCCCATCGGATCTGGGGAGTCGTTTGGTCTGCCCTATGGTGCTCCTGGAAATCCTTTATCGAGGCTTGGAGTTCCTGCAGGCAAACAGCATCCTGCAAAAGGGTCTCGTTCAGTCTCCAATGGAATGGAGGGCGCTTGAAGTGCGGCAGGTCGAGGTCGCATTGTATGGGTGCATGGTCGGAATGGAGCATCACATCGATCTTAGTATTTGCCACGTAGGGTAAGAGGGAATGCTGCGAGAAATTTAATCTATGCGGCTGTATAATTGGTGGGGGCTCGAGAAGAAAGTGTAGTCTTTCTCCCCTGGGTGCATGATGCACCACACATCTGTTAGCTGCATACTGTGCATCAAGTTTCTAAATTTATTAAGAGTCCGGAGACGGGTGGACGAGCGCCCGTTGGATGTGTCCAGAGGGGGATGCAAGGCGAGATTGAAGTCCCCGCACAGTATGATCTGACCCTGAGCAAAGCACGTCCGTTCATCAAGCACCCTGGTGAGGAAGGAAATCTGGCCGGAGTTCGAGACATAGATATTTGCCACCGTATAAATATGGCCTTGGAAGTTACATTTTAAGAAGATTGCCCTAGCTTCCTCATCTGCGTAAGTATCCAGCACCTGCTGGGGTAAGGACATGTGGACCAGTATAGCTTCTCCCTTCGTTTTCTGGCAAGGGTTGCTGCTATGGTACCAGGCAGGGTAGAATCTATTCTGCAAGAATCTCTCCTGATCTCGCAATTGGTGAGTCTCCTGCAGACAAATAATGGGAGATTTAAGCCTGTGCAGGTGGTAGAAGATCTTGGACCGTTTTTCTGGCGTATTCAGCCCCTTAACATTAAGGGACGTAACCCTCATGGTATACATTCAAAATACAGCATACGCGGATATGAAGGGGGCCTAAGATGAGTGAGGAGAGCAACGGGGGGGTCATCCCCGACTGGAGGAGGATGGAGAGGGAAGGGCAGTAAAACAATGGCCAACAAGGCCCGTCAAACAAAAACCTAAAAAAAAAGACAACATAGCAGCCTAATAACTGCGGTAGACCAAGGTGGCGAAATGGTCCAGAGGAGCCCGAGCGGCCTTGGGGGGCCGACATGATCCGCCTGCGAGGGCAAGATATTCGGGACAGGTCTATCTCATAGCGCCTGAGCTCCAGGCGGCAGGAATGAGACGCTGAAAGGCAAAAGGTGTTAGGCAACAATTTGAATAAACTAATATAATAGACCGCCTATATTGTCGGCAGCCTTTGCTGTAATTGAGAACCAGTAGACGTCAAGAGGAACTTTAAACAGTACAAATGTTCCATGCGGTAGGGGCAGAAAGAGAAACAAAGAGACCCCTTCAGAGTCAGCTACCAACTAGTTGACCCTATATTATCTATCTCGAGAAGGGCCCAGTAGCTGTTCAGTGCGGAGGTCCAGGGGGTGCTGCAGGCATGTCTGGATCCCTCCTTTGGCGATTCGCTCACTGAGGTTTCGGGAGGGTAGACACGCGTGACATCATCCGTTGCTTGGAAGAAAATGGCGTCGATAGGTCTGGATCAACAGCAGCTGGCCAGTCAGGGAGCTCAACTAGCGGCAGATTCAGGGTGGAGAGGAACACCGGCAAGTCCGCTGACGTTCGGAGAATTACCATGGAGTCCCCATGCTTCACCTGGAGGGCGAATGGGAAGCCCCAGCGGTACTGAATCCGGCGGTTCTGCAGGACGGCAAGAAGGGGTTTGAGAGCTGCCCTCATCCTCGGGGTACGTCTTGAGAGGTCAGGATAGAGTCCAATCTGAGTGTTCTCATATAGAACCGTTCCCATCAGGCGAGCTTTCCTCAAGATCTCCTCTTTCAAATTGTAGTGATGAACCCTGCAGATGACATCTCTTGGGTTCGAGGGGTCTTGGCTTTGTGGGCGGAGGGCTCTATGGGCTCGGTCGAATTCTATGAAGGTGTCGGTGGGTCTACCAAGTATGTAGTTGAACGTCTTCGTGATGGCCGGTATTAATTCAGAGGCGTGGACCGTTTCCGGAAGGCTACGCACTCTGTTGTTGTTGCGTCTGTTGCGGTTTTCCAGGTCATCGAACTGGGACACAAGTTGATCATGGCGTCGTACTTGGTCGGTCAGGGCCGTCTGGAGGCTTGATAGTGCACTAGCTGTGGAGTCTTGTGTTCTCTCCAATTTCTGGCATTGCTGTTGCAACTCCTTTACTGCTGTCTGGACCGGCTGCAGATCTTGATGCCAAGCTTGGCACAGCTCATTGCCCAGCTGTTGCATGTCCGATTTTGATGGAAGAAGCGTGAGTAACGCCTGTAGCTCAGGGTGTGCAGCCAAGGTCTGTAGCGCTGCGTCCGAGGAGGGGAGAGCTAAGGCGTGGGGCCCAGATGGGTGCCGGTGCACGGGGCCAACGTGTACTAGCTGTTGAGGGGCAGCAGGAGGCGAATGAGGGCTACTGACCCACGTCGGAGAGCCCGGGTTGGAGGCCCACGTTGTTTCCTGTATGGCCGTGACACGGGAATTGCCTGGCCGACCCCGTTCCTAACTGTCATGAGGCAGAGGAAGCCTGTCGCCAGTGGCAGATGCATCCGGATGAGATGTCACAAGGGGATGCAGGGGCACTGCTTGGCTCAGCGGTGATGGGACACTGCTCCCCCGGGTGCTAGGCTCAACAGACGCAGGCAGAGTTTGCTGGGGATCCCCTGTCGCAGTGAAGGGGGCAGACTGCATCATGGGTTCAGTCCATGGCTGGGATGCCGCAGATGCAGCGTCCTGGTGCTCACCCAGTCCGAGTGGCCCAAGGAGCGTGCCAGCATTTGGAGTGCACAATGTGGGAATGTCCTCTGCCCGGTGGTGTCCCATAAGCTGCAGTCCTGGGGCAGTCAGAGCAACTTGTTCCCCATCGTCAGCAGAGTCCCCAGATGGGTTTTCTGTGGCCCAGTTGAGCGAGCCATCCAGGCTATTATATGGGGCACAGTCCCTTGCCGGTATGGGCACTAGCTCACTGACTGTGGCCGGTGCGTGTCCTACCAAGGGGCCTGTCACCTCATGCTGACGGGTTAATGCCGTTCCGGTAGGTGATACTGAGCAGTTCATTGGCAAGGCCCGGGTCTCCAGCGCGGTGTGCTGAGGGATCCGCGGCAGTGCCTGCGGCTCCACGTGGCGAGTCAAAATGGTGGCCACGGACTGTGATGCCGGCCGGCAGAGCTGGCGTTCATGCACAGGGCTCCCCGCTTGGGTGTGCGGATGGACCGCGGCCGGGCCCGAGTCCCAGTGCGTCGGAGACCCTTGGGGAGGAGAGGCAGCCGGGGCCGCGGGGTGGACCCGGGGTACCTTATCCGGCGGGTGCTCGCGCTTCTGCGAGGTCCGGTCTGGGCGCACGGACTTTTCAACCCTCGATCCCCCTGAAGAAGCGGAGGTGTCTGCGTTCTGCAGCAGTGGGCGGGAGTCCGGAGGCGAGGGTGAGTTGCGGAGGCTCGCCGCACGAGCTGCTGCGGGTTCCTGGCGCGGAGATTCCGGAAGCTGGTGAAGATGGCGCCGACACCTCAGAGGCGCAGGAGCCAGTGTCTTCCCCCTCCAGGTCTTGTAGCGGGGTAAAATAGTTGGAGATGGGGATCTCTCCCACAGAGGAGGTCTGGGTAAGCTTGGCAGCCTTCTTGCCCCGTCTGAGCCCCATTTCTGCCACGATCTACTGGTCTTTTAAGGATGTTCTGCCCGGAGCTCTAACAGCGTGCATCCAGCTCCTTCACATGGCAAACCACGCCCCCACAACTCTGTATTTTAAATCGTCGAAAAACTTTTTTCTTTCTTTGTATGTTTTGTTCGAACAGAACCAGACAAAAGTTCCGGCATCATCTCCTTGACCAGTGCACTATTTCCTTTTATAACCTTCTCATCTTGTAGATACTTGCACTAAATCTTAAACATTGCTAAATGGGAACAACCAACATCTTTTGCCACACTCTGTTGGATTTTTAGCTTAGAGGAGTTTTATTATCCTTTCTATTGCCTTAAGTGACCACTTTTATCTTGGCCTATGTTTTCTTTTAGGTAACAAAGTCCAACAATCTGGTGACGTCTGTAGCACTTTTGTTTTCAGCTGCATTTTTAAGTTTGTGTTAGGATTTGTTTCAGAAAAGCAAATTAATGGATGATTTTATCTTTTTTTTCTCTCTCTACTTGACCAGGAAAAACATATGCAATTAATTAAAATTATTTTATAAAATGTTTGAGATATGTTTAATGAAGCCAAAATGTTCATTTTTAAACAATGTTTTGTGTTCGAGCTGGGACATGTATTTTATACAAAGTAACGAAGATGGGTGAACACCCTGTAAGTGTGGTGATTTCATCATGTTTTCATATATATTTCTAAACAGTATTGATGAATAAGATGAATGTTATGTTTACATTTAGAACATATTAATGATTTCTTATATAAATATGTTCTTTCTTAACTCTTCTCTAAGCACAACTTATTCTAAGTATGGCGCAAGATGTTAAACAAACATGAAAATGAAAGCATGTACGTCCAATGGATGCCTTGACAGAGGCCAAATGCTAGACCTACATAGGCTCCCATGTAAATAAAAAATAAACGCAATTGTATTTTTAATAACTTTTTTTTTTTTGTCCTGAATGGTGCAAGATGTATTTACCGTAATTTGGAATCATGTCAGATTGTATAAGTTAACACAATTCAGGAGAGGTAACGGGTAGGCGAATCTATGTACAAGAATTTTAAAAAGAGGTTGTATAATAAACAGTTTAAAAATCTTATTTACAGTACCTGCAAGAGGTAGAGCACAGTAAACTATTTTGTATATTGGGGTGCAGAAAACTCAAAAGGAACCAGTTAATACTACACTAAAAGAGTCGTGACAGAACTCTGATAAATTAAGTGTGAATTTTATTTTCACAAAAAACATTTTAAAGGGGTTTTGCCACAATCTCATTTCATACCTCCTGCTTCCAGCTCTTCAGCTCTGTGTGCTCAGAAGGGGGCGTGTGTGATTTGTTTGAATTGCATATCATGTGACCCAGCAGGATGACATCACCAGGCCTTTCTTCTCTTTAGTCACAGAAAGGTCTGTTTATGTGTAGCACATTAAGAAGCTACATTGTAGCTCAGAGGTAAAACTTTTGCCTCCACGCACAAGGGTCCTCAGTTCAAATCCCTGCATGAACCAAAAAACCCGTGGTTTTTATTTCTCTTTATAATGCACCCTACCTGATTGAGGTTTCTTTTCTTTATTTATTTGCAAATGTTTGACTAATTACTAAGGAGTACAGAGGACAGGGGTGAAATGACAAACACCTGGGGTTTGAACACTCAGTAGCTGCCTGAGAAGAAGGTGATGTTCTGAGCATGTGCAACCAGGACTGAGAAGGGTCTCAGCCCTTTGGTTTGTATCCCCTGGAGATGAGCTGTAAACAATGGATCACTAAAGGAGCAGCTAAGACAAAAACAGCCCAGAATTTTTAATAATGATGAATGGTGAAAATGTTTATTATTTCATTTACAAACTTCCCATATATTTTACTTCGTGGCAAAACCCCTTTAACTCTTATGTGGAACTTCTTTTAAGCAAAGTAAAGCAGTGTTAAAGCGTACCAGAAGTGGTAGAAATGTAGTGTCTTACATCTATGTACACATTGTTTTCATGGATTCTGGACACATTTCACCTACTGTTGTTGAACACTTTTTACAGAACAAAGACGACCAGATGCAAGTTATAGGAAATCTCAAAACCATCTCTATGGCATCTAGCAAACTTCTCCTCGCTGCAAAGTCCCTTTCTGTAGACTCTGGAGCACCGAGTGCCAAGAATCTTCTGGCTGCTGCTGCACGGTGGGTGTTGGAAATCACATTCACTTTGTATTATCTTTGTCACATTTCAGATACTCAACTGTCTTAATGTTACAGATCTCACCATTCTGATTTACTGATGGTCTTGACATGCAGAACATCCTATATTCTCATGTTGCTTTTTATTCATTTTGCGCTTCATGCCCTACTGTGCCATTTCTCCTTTAACCATTATCTCTACCCATCCTTTTTTACTTTACAGTAACAATAGCTACTCAAAAGTTTACTTCTTGCCATCATAAACATATACAGGAGTTCATTCATGTACAGTGTAATATTACTGAATCTGCTGTGTGTGTTTGCAGAGCCGTGACTGAGAGCATAAACCAGCTGATTACCATATGCACCCAGCAAGCACCCGGACAGAAAGAATGTGACAATGCTTTGCGGGAGCTGGAGGTCTGTTATTCCACTTTAGCACTTGATATCCCACCTAGAGATCTAGTCTATTTACATAACCCCTCTCTCACAGCAGTGTAAGTGCCAATAAATTGTACTCTCTATTCTTATGGAAAATGGAGTGCACATGGAAACTGTCCGGCTAGCAAGCATATTAAAAAAGAAAAAAAACTCAACATTTTCTAGAAGAAATAATGTTTTGTAAATCTGTGACGATAGTAAAGGAAATATGCAATAGATAGATGCTTTTCAATCATTCACACAATTTTGTTAGAGGGATGTTCTTATGTCCTAATTCCGACTTGTAGACTTTGTCCGGACTGTAGACCGTGGTGAATGGATGCACGGGCTTTCCTGATTGTTTCTGTGGGAGCTTCAGTTATAACCAAGTGAATGTACTAGATTGTATTCAGAACTTCTAAAAAAAAAAATGAACGGTGAAAACTGCACAGGCGCAGCCATTTTTCTGTTCTTTGAGCTGGGCTCCTAGCGAACCACAAGTCAACCACAGACCTAGAAATAAGGGGATGAGAACACCCCTTTAAAGGGACCCTGTCACATAGATTATGCCCCCTTGCTGAGGGAACCACAAGCCAGCGTCAGAAATGCTGTTTCCAGCGCTTTGTCCCTTATTCTGTAAGATGCAGGAGTTTTAGAGCATCTAATGCTCAAATCTGCAGTTTGCAGCCTGTTCTGCCACTTAATTCACGAGCAAGTATTAGCCCCTCCCACCCACAGCTGAGTCTGCCTATAACTTTGAATAAGTAGAAAGTAGTGGGTGGGACTAACCTGCTCATGAATAAGCTGGATTCATCTCTGGCAGAACAGGTTGCAAACTGCAGAATTTCAGCATTAAATACTCTGAAACTCCTACATCTTAAAGAATAATGGACACAGCGCTGGAAACAGCAGGTCTGACACTAGCTTGTGCTGTCCTCAGCAAGGGGGGCATAATCTATGTGACAGGTTCCCTTTAAGCATAGTGAAAAAAAAAAAAAACTTTTTTTTTTCCCTTTTGCTTTTTATATAAAGTTCCTTCTGGATTTGTCTAAATTATGATTAGGAAACTGCTTATTTAGCAATGCCATCCTATAGCATTATCAATAGGTCTCCATTTGATCAGGTTTTTCCATCAACTAGCAGTTGTTCCTGTCCGTGACACCTGTCATCCTATCAGATCAGTTATCGCATATCTCCCAAGATATCTGATGACAATGTGGCTTGTACTCTAGCTGTTTTATTCTGACATTTTTCCCCACATTTAGTAATGTCAATCGTATGTCAATTACTTATCAAATGTCATTAGCGTCCTCCCAGGTTAGAAACCATTTAAAGCTATAATAGATGCTTCATGTGTTGTATTCAAAATTAAATTACATTTTCAGTCTACAATTCTGACTTCTGATCATCACTGTTATGGGTTTCATTAGAGTAATATAAAGCTTTAGGTTATAGATAAAGTTGAATGTGGTGCTCGCTGGAACCCCGGGCACTACATAAAAAAAAACAGGGCAATCCAGATGCCTAATGCTAACCACAACTCTGGGACTAAATGGAGGTTTTGTGTGGAAATGGCAAAAAATACATTTTTGCTTGACTTTTTTTATACCCCTATTGACAACGGTTTGTCTATTTGGACTAATGCCTACATTATGTTCATTGAATCGCATTATTGTTGATATCTACGGGCTCTGAGAATATCTATTGCCATCTATGCATTCAAGTTCATAATAAATTGCACTTTGTTAAATTTTTGCACTTATTCTTTGTTTCAGACTGTAAAAGGAATGCTTGAGAATCCCAATGAGCCTGTCAGTGACCTGTCTTATTTTGACTGCATTGAAAGTGTTATGGAGAATTCAAAGGTAAAATAATTAAAATGTCGTTCATGGTATCCATGTAACTGCACATAGTTCATTGGGTTAAAGAAGGACATCTACAAGTCGTCCATCAGAGTCAACCTGTTATGCTACAGTGTTGATCCAGATGATGACAAAGGACCCCTCCAAAGCAGTTTCCATTTATCTCTCATTAAGGGAGCAAAATCCCTTAATTACCTACTAAGAAATACATGGTATTATGACAGACACCCTGGTTCCAACCGTGTGTCCTTTATGATGTAAGGTGCGATAGTTTCAGAGCTTTTAATTCTCAAATCTGGCTTGCTCTGCCAGAGAGGAGTCCAGCATATTCATCCGGCCCACCAGTCCTTGACTGGTTTCTACCCATGCACAGGAATAGGTGAAATCATCATTGGGTGGCGCTAGCAGCGGGTGGCCGGAGTGAATATCATGATTAACTGGACTCCTCTATAGCAGACCAGGCTGTACTCTGCCAGATTTGAGAATTTAAATGCCCTGAAACTACTGTGCTTTACAGAGTAAGGGACTATTGGAAACAGGATTTCTATCACTCAGCAATCACAGCATTAGGTTTATGACACGTTCCCTCTAAGGGCATCTAGATGTCTTTTTAAAGCCATTAAACAAATAAAACTCATAATATTCTGTGTTAGAAATAGAGAGAACCCCCCCTCCCAGCAATCAACTGTAATGTGGTGAGAAACTGGGCAGTAAGTGTTGAGTTTTCCTGTAGTGCCACTATAGAAGAAATGAAACATTACACATTCTCCATTCAAATTGGTGACTTATCTGAGTAATAGAGGACAGGACAAGCCTTCCAGAGCAGAAGATGCGGTTTGTAACTATTCTCCACTGTGGCAAACAGATGAGAGTCCTGAACAGTCGACCACCCTCTATAAATTCAAAATCCCCTAATATGGTCTAAGGCAATGTTCACACGGCTTATTTTGGGACGTATCTCGCCCCGTATTTCGCGCTGTACTGCACGAATTACGGGCTAAAATCCGTCCCAGTCATTACGGTAATCCACAGTTCTCATAGAGAACTATGGATTCCGTCTCCTCTCCCTGCTCGCGAACTACGGCGAGCGGGGAGAAAGTGACATGTCAATTATTCAAGGCGGTATACGCACCGTGGATAATGAATGTCTATGGGGCCGGCTGCCTGCCGGCCACCACGCCCCCGCTGCCGAGCACATGGCGTAATTGTGGGCGAAATCTGTCCCGCAATTACGCCGTGAATAAGCCGTGTGAACTCGGCCTAAGCGCGTCCCCGCGGCACAGTACAAATATCGGTCAGTTTATCCGACCGGTATTTGTACTGTTTTCGGGCCCTGCACATGGCCGCAGGTGGATGGCTTTTGGACAAGCACTCCTCCCCATTTGGCCCAGGTGTTTTTAATTAGCAATAGTCTGTATAAGGGTTAATGCCCTATTTTTTCAGTCTACCTGCAAGGAGCCCAGAAGAGGTGAGCAGTGTCTACCTTTTCTTTTTTGGTGGTGGTACTCTGGCGGCCATTGCTGCTGTGCTGGTGGGGTGGTGCAGCCCAGAGTCGGGGGGCTAATTCTGGCAGCAGTGGTGCTGTTGGGCTACTGGGCCGTGCCCCTCATCTGTGTGGTTTTTGCTGCAGTGGTGGCCCACATTGCCCCCATTTAGTGTAGAGACCCACTTTAAAGAGGTGGCAAGTGGGCAAATACATTTTGATCAAAAAGTATACTATGAACCTCCTGTTCATTTTTGTAAAAAATTATGCTGAGAAGCATTAGATCAACGTATAGCAAGGATGTGCGGTCCATGTCTCTTTTTTACACATGTTCTCCGCGATTAGCGTAGAAGAGCCCCCCCCCTCCCCCCTGACTCCAAGCGGTCTGAATAACCGCCGGGTGGAAAATCCGTGCAGTGGGGACTGCTGCGCGGGTTTTCCGTAGAGGTCCGTGTAAAAGTTGTCAGCCGGTTTGCAGTTTTCAAAACTGCAAACCAGCTGAAAAACTGGCTGCAAACCCATGCCATGGGGACAAAGCCTTAAGGGTTTTATAAACCCTTTTATCTTATTGTAAAAATCAATTGAATCCACTTTTCTCTGCTTATAGTACAAGTCGCCTCAATAGGTAAAGATTGCTAGACAGGTCTCTGTGCTGCCAATTTGTGTATTTTTACATTGTATAAGATGCCTGCCATATTGAGATGATCATTGTTACTGGATTTTGCAATAGGTCCTTGGAGAATCTATGGCCGGAATCTCTCAGAATGCAAAAACAGGAGACTTGCCTGCATTTGGCGATTGTGTGGGTGTAGCTTCCAAGGCTCTGTGTGGTCTCACGGAGGCTGCTGCACAGGTAAGACATTAGTGGACCAACAGAATCTTGTGTCAGAAGTCAGTACAAGAAGTATAATTCTACTAGAGTTATTTGTAACTTCAAAGATCATAAAATATAAAGTTCTTATGTGTTTCCTTCAGGCAGCTTACTTGGTGGGCATTTCAGATCCCAATAGCCAGGCTGGACAGCAAGGGCTTGTTGATCCAATTCAATTTGCTAGAGCTAATCAAGCCATCCAAATGGCGTGCCAGAATCTAGTGGATCCAGCTAGTAGTCCCTCCCAGGTAAGTAAAATGTGGGTTTACTAGGTTGGCATTTAAATTTGTAAACATAGATGCCATGTATTTATTATCCAGCTATATGATCAATTTATGGGGAATTCCCCAAAGAAGCTGGCACTTGCAGTTCCATGTTCCCTGGAAGTTGATAGCTGTGGAACTAAAAGTTCCAGCATTCCAAAGCAGCACATGAGATAAAACTTAGGTGAAATACTAACAGGGGCACAGACAGCAAAACAAATGTAAAAACCCTTCCCTGCACTATCCAAAACTTTAAAAAAAAACACAACAACAAAAAAAAAAAAAACTTTTGTGCTGGAGTTATATTTTAATAAATATACCTGTTCCGAATTACATACAAATTCAACTTAAAGGGGTTTTGCCACGATCTCATTTCATACCTCCTGCATGCAGCTCTTCAGCTCTGTGTGCCCAGAAGGGGGCGTGTGTGATTTGTTGGAATTGCATATCAAGTGACCCTGCAGGATGACATCACCAGGCCTTTCCTCTCTTTAGTCAAAGAAAGGTCTGTTTATGTATAAACCTGTAAGTAACTATATTGTAGCTCAGAGGTAAAACTTTTGCCTCCAGGCACAAGGGTCCTCGGTTCAAATCCCTGCAGGAACCAAACCTATAGATTTTATTTCTCTTTATCAATGCACATACCTGATTGAGGTTTCTTTTTTTTATTTATTTGCACTGTTTGACTAATTACTAAGGAGTACAGAGGATGAGAGTAGAAGGACAGCACCTGGGGTTTGAACACTCAGTAGCTGCCTGAGAGGAGAGGTGGTGTCTGAGCATGTGCGACCAGAACTGAGAATGAGATGAGCTGTAAACAATGGATCACTAAAGGAGCAGCTAAGACCAAAATGGTGCAGAATTTTTAATAATAATGAATGGTGAAAATATTTATTATTTCATTTACAAACTTCCCACATCAATTTTACTTTGTGGCAAAACCCCTTTAAGAACAAACCTTCAGTCCCTATCTCGTTCTTAACCCGGGGACTGCCTATAGTTGATTTTTTAAGTATAACTGTGCAGTGGGTATTCTGAGCTGCTTAATACATCTGTCATACCACAGTGGAAAGCAATTGAAAGGCAATCCCTCAAAGTCTTACTAAGCAAGCCCCATATACAGCCAGTCCCCGGGTTACAGACGGGATAGGGGCTGTAGGTTTGTTCTTAAGTTGAATTTGTATGTAAGTCGGAACAGGTAGATTTATTAAATTTAAGTTCAGCAAAATGTTTTTGTTTTGTTTTTTCGTTTTGGATAGTGCAGGGAACAGCTTTTACATTTGTTTTGCTATTTGTGCCCGTTTAGAAGATTTCACCTCAATTTCTGGATCTCATGTGCTGCTGTGGCATGCTGACACTTTGTTATCATGGGGCGTGACTCAGTGTGTGATGTCAGCACACCCCAAAAGTCTCCGTTTGTCACTAGGGGACGGATGTAAGTCGGGGACTGCCTGTATTTATTATTTATGCTATGGATTGAAATAAATACTAAATGTAAATGCCTTGTGCCATCCCATGCATTCAGATTCAATTGAAATGGTGTCTGTGATACAAGTAACTTTAATCAGTTGGGATACTTTAATCCTTTTATGATATACATACATGAGTGTTACATTATAGATAATTGTTCGCCTTATAATTTAGTTTCAAAGGAGCTTCAGCACTATGTATTGTGTGTTGAAATTTGGTTAATGGTATCACTTCACTGCAGCCCTTATAAGTGGTTGGTTTATAATAGAAAAATAATTTTTAAGCAATTTGAGTTCAAACTCCATTTTTCATGGTTTCATTATTACTCTGGAGTTACCCTTAAATCAGTGGGTTGATTTAAATTTTTGGCTGTGGGGTCAAGGTACTTGTACATGAAGAGTAGTGCACATCTTTTCTACATGTGGAGCCATTACCCACAACTTTGCTTTTTCTCCAAGTGCAAATATTCTAGGAAAAAGAAGCACGTAGCATGTTTTGTTTATTGTGTCTTTTGTATTTCTGTATTTTACTATTTGGTATAAAAGAGTCAACAAATTAAATGCCAGACCGTTTCACTAAACGTCAGGAAATGTTGTGGAAGGTTGTGATGTTGTTTTATGTTTGTTGCCTGCTTTGTCTCCACTTGTTCTGATTGTTCTGTAGGTTCTATCAGCTGCCACAATAGTTGCCAAACACACTTCAGCCCTGTGCAATGCCTGCCGCATTGCATCCTCCAAAACCGCCAATCCTGTAGCTAAGAGGCATTTTGTCCAGTCAGCCAAAGAGGTGGCGAACAGTACTGCCAACTTAGTGAAAACCATTAAGGTAATGCCAATGTGTATATTAAACAGTACATTTGCCCATTCTTTGTGTTAGCACATCTGCAATTATGTGTTATGTGAAAAGTCATTTCGGTAATGTCACTTGTGAGGATGTGAGGCTTTATTTTTTTCTGCTTAATTAAGCTGAATATTGCAGCCCTAATGTTTATACTATTCCGATATATGGTTCACAAAAAGTTAGGGATATTTGGGGAAATTTATGGAAAATGTACAAATTTAACGCTCCATAGATATTTTATCCTGAAAGTCGGCCATTTAAGTCGTAGCATGCAATGGTGATTTTCTCCTCTCAAACAATGTAATGAAACAAAAGCCAACAACAGTGGAGCTTATACATCATCAAAAAATGTCTCAATGACGTCATGGGGCCATCATGTGGCCAACGACGTCTGATCACTGTTCACAAGTCGCGTTATTAACTGCGGAGGCATGGCATCCCACTCTTCTTGAAGGCCACCCCCAAGTCATTGAGGTACAGGGATACAGAGTTACGAGCTTCTACACAACAACTCGGCTGACCCACCGGTTTTCTAGGGGGTTCAGGGCTGGAGAAAGTGCAGCCACTTCATTTGATGAACCCCAGTCTCCCAACAGCCGTTCCCTAATGATGCGACCTCAGTGAGCTGGAGCATTGCTGTCCATGAAGATGTAATTAGCTCTGTGGTGTTCATGCAGAGACACAATGACTGGATTAATGATGTTATTCAAGTAGTAGAGGCTGTCACCGCACCATTCACAAAGTGTAGGGCAGTTCTGTATTGACTTGACACACCTGCCCCACACTGTAACGCCACCACCATAGGCTCATGTTGTGACAACAGTGGCTGATGCATAGTGCTCTCCTTGGTGTCTTCAGCATCGTTGGCGGCCATAATTTCTGCTCAGAGTAGATCGACTTTCATCACTAAAGAGCTCTGAGAACCACTGGTACCTCATCCAGCATAGATGCTCACTTTCCTATAAAAGACAATGATGTCTTGTGGTCTGGTCACTGTCTGGTGGTGTGGTCAGGTCCACGCTGATGTGAATGGTTATGAATGGTCTGACATGACACTTCAATATCTCTCCCCTCTCTTAAACGTGCCTAGAGTTGTGTGGCATTCATCATCCAGCTCCACAGGGCATGGTTTACAATGAAGTGCTCATCAGTGTGTGATGTAGCCACAGGGCAACCACTTCTTTGCCTTTCTGCAACTCTTCCAGTCTCTATGTATCTCTGCTGCAACCTGCTGATGACACTCTAAGCTCAGTGGCCACTTCCGTCTGAGAGCATCCTGTTTGAAACCTCGCAATGGCAAGTACTATTGATCAATTGTAAGGTGTTGTCTTGCTCTCGTGATGTCAAAATGAGAAGAGCATGATGAGGACTGTTTAAATCCCAATTACAATTGATTCTCTCAATGTATTGGGCGATTCAGGGATCAAACACTTGTGAATTTTGCCATAAAGCTCCTTGTTAGAGATCAGCAAGTTGTGCAAAAGTTACTAAAGCATTAAACAGTTGGCCATGTGCATTCTGAAGTTGAGATGATCTCATTTAGTTCATTTAAAAAAAGTGTTCAAAAAATCTTATGTTAATCTGAAATTTCAACCAAAATCCAAATATCCCTGTTTGTGTGTATGTATGTGTTTGTGTGTATGTATATATATATATATATATATATATAGTGTGTGTGTGTGTGTATACAGTTGAAACCGGAAGTTCAAAGACACATATACATGTTTTTCTCACTATCTGACATGAAATCCGAATAAACTTTACCCGTTTTAGGTTAATTAGGATTTCCAAAATTATTTATATTTGCAAAATGCCAGAATAATGAGAGAAAATTTTAAAGCATTTTTCTTACTTTATGCAAAGTCACAAGTGGATAAAGATTTCTTTAGTATTTGGTAGCATTGTCCTTATACTTTATTACTTGGGTCAAGCATTTTGGATATCCTTCCACAAGCTTCTCACAATATTTGGTATGGATTTTGGCCCATTCTTCCTGACAGAAGTGGTGTAGCTGAGCCATATTTGTAGGTCACCTTGTTCGCACCTGTCTTTTC
Source organism: Phyllomedusa bahiana (assembly GCA_025379985.1). Taxonomy (NCBI): domain Eukaryota; kingdom Metazoa; phylum Chordata; class Amphibia; order Anura; family Hylidae; genus Phyllomedusa; species Phyllomedusa bahiana. The sequence continues at coordinate 81,682 of JAODAL010011975.1, forward strand.
AGCTTTGCCCATACATTTTAAATACGATTGAGATCAGGGCTTTGTCATGGCCACTTCAAAACATTAACTTGGTTATCCTTGAGCCTCTTTGTAACCAGTTTGGCAGTATGGTTTGGGTCATTGTCCATTTGGAAGACTCATTTCCGCCCAAGCTTTAACTTTCTGGCTGATGTCTTGAGATGCTGCTTCAGTATTGCCACATAATCTTCTTTCCTCATGATGCCATCTATTTTGTGAAATGCAGCAGTCCCTCCTGAAGCAAAACAGCCCCACACCATGATGCTGCCACCCTCATGTTTCACAGTTGGGATGGTGTTCTTAGGCTTCCAAGCTTCTCCCTTTTTCCTCCAAATGTAATGACGGTCATTATGGACAAACAGTTCAATTTTAGTTTAGTCAGACCACAGAACAGGTCTCCAAAAATGTACCGTATATGCTAAAAAATCCGACCTCGGCTTATACTCGAGTCACTATTGGCGCTCGGGCGCTGCGATGGCCCGGGCGATGGCAGGGACACTTCTGCTGCATGCAACTTCTATGCGACTCCTCTGGGAGCGCACACAGGCGAAGAGATACCCCTGCGGTGCAGAGAGCGAGCGCTCCCTGCTCCGCAGTGGACTCCGGACGGCCGCGGTCCTGCGGCTGTCCGGAGTTTCCGGCACAGGCAGTGTGTGTCATCACGCTGCGTGCGGGGCCTGATGACATCACCCTGCCTGTGCCGAGAAGACTGAGCGGAGCAGCGGGGAGCGAGGTAAATGGGTATTTTTGATTGTTTTGGTTTTTTAAACCCTGCTTATACCTGCCTTTGGAGAACCTATACCTGCCTATAACCAGCCTAGTGGGACATATCCCTGCCTTTAACCAGCCTAGGGGGACATATACCTGCCTTTAACAAGCCTAGGGGGTAATATAACTGCCTATAACCAGCCTATGGGACCTATACCTGCCTATAACCAGCCTATGGGACCTATAACTGCCTATAACCAGCCTATGGGACCTATACCTGCCTATAACCAGCCTATGGGACCTATACCTGCCTATAACCAGCCTGGGGACATATACCAGCCTATAACATGCCTAGGAGGACATATACCTGCCTATAACCTGCCTAGGGGGACATATACCTGCCTATAACCTGCCTAGGGGGACATACACCTGCCTATATCCTGCCTAGGGGGACATACACCTGCCTATAACCTGCCTAGGGAGACATATACCTGCCTATAACCTGCCTAGGGGGACATATACCTGCCTATAACCTGCCTAGGGGGACATATACCTGCCTATAACCAGCCTTGGGGGACATATACCTGCCTGTAACCTGCCTAGGGGGACATATACCTGCCTATAACCAGCCTAGGGGGACATAAACCTGCCTGTAACCAGCCTAGGGGGACATATACCTGCCTGTAACCAGCCTAGGAGGACATATACCTGCCTGTAACCAGCCTAGGGGGACATATACCTGCCTATAACCTGCCTAGGGGGACATATACCTGCCTATAACCTGCCTAGGGGGACATATACCTGCCTATAACCTGCCTAGGGGGACATATACCTGCCTATAACCTGCCTAGGGGGACATATACCTGCCTATAACCTGCCTAGGGGGACATATACCTGACTATAACCGGTCTATGGGGGGACATATACCTGACTATAACCGGTCTATGGGGGGACATATACCTACCTATAACCGGTCTATGGGGGGGCATGTACCTACCTATAACCGGTCTATGGGGGGACATATACCTACCTATAACCGGTCTATGGGGGGACATATACCTACCTATAACCGGTCTATGGGGGGACATATACCTACCTATAACCGGTCTATGGGGGGACATATTACCCTACCTATAACCGGTCTATGGGGGGACATATACCTACCTATAACCGGTCTATGGGGGGACATATACCTACCTATAACCGGTCTATGGGGGGCCATATACCGACCTATAACCGGTCCATGGGGGGACATATACCTCCCCATAACCGGTCTATGGGGGGACATATACCTACCCATAACCGGTCTATGGGGGGACATATACCTCCCCATAACCGGTCTATGGGGGGACATATACCTACCCATAACCGGTCTATGGGGGGACATATACCTACCCATAACCGGCCTATGGGGGGACATATACCTACCCATAACCGGCCTATGGGGGGGACATATACCTACCCATAACCGGCCTATGGGGGGACATATACCTACCCATAACCGGTCTCTGGGGCCCATATACCTACCCATAACCACTCTATTGGGGGGTCATATACCTACCCATAACCGGTCTATTGGGGGGACATGTACCTACCCATAACCGGTCTATGGGGGGGACATGTACCTACCCATAGCCGGTCTATGGGGGGGACATGTACCTACCCATAGCCGGTCTATGGGGGGGACATATACCTACCCATAACCGGTCTATGGGGGGGACATATACCTACCTATAACCGGTCTATGGGGGGACATGTACCTACCTATAACCGGTCTATGGGGGGGACATTAAACTGCCTATGTAATTTTATTGGTATTCATTTTTATTTTTGAAATTTACCAGTAGCCACTGCATTTTCCACCCTAGGCTTATACTCGAGTCAGTAAGCTGTCCCGTTTTTTTGTGGCAACATTAGGTGCCTCGGCTTATACTCTTGTCCGCTTATACTCGAGTATATATGGTAGATCTTTGTTCCTGTGTGCAATTGCAAACATTAATCTGACTTTTATTTGTTTCTTTTGGAGTAATGGCTTCTTCATGACAGAGTGGCCTTTCAGCACCAGGTTGATACAGTACTCGTTTCACTGTGGATAATGACACAATCTTTTAGCTTCCACCAGCATCTTCACAAGGTCTTTTGCTTTTGTTCTTGGGTTGATATGCACATTTCGAACCAAAGCACGTTCATCTCGGAGGCACAGAACTCTTCACCTTCCTGGGCGGTATGATGGCTGGGATTCCCATCTTGTTTGTACTTGTGTAGACTTATTTGTACAGAGGAACGACGCACCTTCAGGTATCTGGAAATTGCACCCAAGGATGATCCAGATTGGTGCAAGTTCACAGTTCGCCTTCTGATATCTTGGCTGATTTCTTTAGACTTTCCCATAATGTTACACACAGAAGCAGTGTGTTTCTGGTGTGCAGTATAATACATCAACATCTGTGTCTCTAATTAACTGGTCTGTTGCCAATTAAATAATCAGAAGCTTTCAATGACATGACATCATCACTTGGAATGTCCCAAATCGTTTGAAGGCATAGTAATCCTAGTGTATGGAAACTTTTGACTTTGCAGAAAGTTACAAAAATGCCTTAAATTCTCTCTCTCATTATTCTGGCATCTGGCAAATATAAATAATTTTGATTCCTAATTGACCTAAAATGGGTAAGATTTATTCTGATTTCATGTCGGATAGTGAGAAAAACAAGCATATATGTCTTTTTATATAGTGCATGTAAACTTCTGTTTTCAACTGTGTGTGTATATAATATATATAACATAGCTTTTACTATATTTATGCTAATCATTTCATAAGCTTTAGACTTTATATCTGACCAGAAAAATGTCACTAGATGTAGAAAAATACATATATAATTCAACCGGAATTCAGAGCACTCTGTTATCCTTTGCTTGCTGTGTCCTTTCTTTGATCTCTTGCTGTGTATTTTTTATGTCCTTGAGGCTTTTTTTGTGTGAGTGTCCTTGTCACATGCACTTTGTTGCCCTTTCTTTGTCCCACGGTTTTCATTGGACTTGACAGGTTAGTGAACAGTGGTTGAAAAAGTATCATGGAGGCATTTACTATTAATATAGTGTTGCATACAGGTGTTTTCACTTCAACTTTGAAAAACAATCAATACAAATAAAGTGAATATTCCCCTTTTTTTAAGCTATTTTATTGCTCTAAGTTAAGTAGGTTCTTAATTACATGCCGATTTTATTTCTTTGCGGTTAGAGAGTTGTTTGTCTTACAGAAAGTTAAAGAAACGTAGTAGCCTGCTGCCTACTGTATATATATATATATATATATTATATATATATATATATTATATATATATATATATTATATATATATATATATATATATATATATATATATTATTATATATATAATATATCTCATTAATAAAGCAGTTAGCTCCATATCAAGCACAGCATGATTTATGTCTATATGTATGCAGGGCATTTCATGTTCTGAATCCAAAGAACTCTTGCAACTGCTATAAAGATTTATATTAGATCTATAGTTACTACTAAGCACTAAAGGACCCTGAGAAAACGAAAAAAAAAAGCGTACCTCCCTTTCACTTTGGTTCCAGCACTGCTGCCGCCATCACCATCCTCTCCTCCGTTTCTTCTGTTGCCTTTTGGCTGCTGCAGTCTTCTCAAGATCACTGTAGCGGTCATGTGCTGTTGGTTACATCACTTCACTCAAAAGTGAATGGCTCAGAGGTAATACGCAGGGAAGTGGCACAGGACCACAGAAGCCAGAAGTAAACTGAGGAACCAGAGGAGACTGCGGCAGCGCTGGAACAGACGCGAGTATGTTGGATTGTTTTCCTTTCTATTTCATAAGAATAAACTGGACAATCCCTTTAACACCTGAGTGTATGAACGTGACCTAGATGTTTTAGAAGATTTCTTCGAGGACTGCCAGTATTTGTTTACATGCCACAGGGAAAATGCTTTATATCTACTCTTTATCTGAATGTTGTCCATGCAGCTACTTCCTCTGGTCAGTGGCATGTTGTCAGCAAAGAAGCTGTGGTTATATTCACACTCCGAAGTGGCTTTTTCAGGCTTTATGTTGAGTTTTTACAAGTGCATTTTTGTCCCTTTGAATAATTGTTAGTATACTGAGCTTTTTACATTGTAAATAAAGGATCTACATTTCTGACGGCTTTTTTTCCTTTCCACTTAGACTCTGGATGGAGACTTTTCAGATGACAATCGTGAAAAATGCAGCAAAGCCACAGCACCACTCATCTCTGCTGTGGAGAACCTGACTACATTTGCATCAAATCCAGAATTTGCCAGTATTCCAGCCCAGATCAGTGCAGAGGTAATGAATCATGAACTATTCCAACTCTTTCTCATGAATAACATTCACTTCTTTTCGACTTGGCTCACTATAACCTTTTGCTTTTAAGGTAATTTACATGTCTTAAAAACTCATTCTCTGCACTTTTTTTTTTTTTTTCAGCGCTCATCAATTGTAATTTTTAGATGTCAGTTTCCATTACTACTTTCCAGCTGGTTAACTCCCTATATTATCCGCAACAACACCTTTCTCTTCTGCCTATTTAAAGCCTTATATGCTTCCAAATATCTACATCCCAAAACGGTCCATTCTTTATCCTTTACAATTCAAAAAATGTGGTGGAACAAAGGTCTTGGACGTTTCACTGCCAAAGATTTATCTACAAAATGTCATGACTTTAAAGAGAACCTATAACCTCTAGGAAAACCTCATGAAGTAACAGGAGACTAAAATAAAAACACTTCCTTAAATAGGCTTCATTAGAAAAATCAAAGCATTTCACCTGTAATTCAGCTTTAAAAAAAAAAGGGCTGGCCCTTTAAGACAGCTCTGAAGTCGGACCAAGTCGGCACATGACAGCTTGATGGATCGCTGTGTCAAACACTATGTTGACAGCTGTGTCAAAGTAACTGCTTCTGAGCTGGAAGCGCCCACTGTGAAAAGGGCAGCCAGGGAGTGTACATCATGTGCACACTGATAAAGTCTGAGCTGCTATTTCTTTGCTGGATATGACACTAGCAGCAGTGTAATTTAGATGCATGTAAAACCTGTCACACTATGTCCTCAGTGAGCTTTGCCTGCTGCACTGTATGTAGTGAGAGACTCTGATTACCCTGTATAAGCAGCTATACCCTCACGTGACCCTGCACAGTTGGTATCTCCCAACAGAAACAATCCCTGCTACATAAACAGTTCTGCTAAGAAAGTGAAAGTAAAATTTGTCCCCCTATAAAACTGAGCTAAATTATCTAGGTTGCTAATGACATGTTTTGGAAAAAGTCTTATTTCATTTACTATTACGGTATATTTTGTGTGTTTGTGTGGTGGTGATAGGTGCTCTTTAAATACTTTCTGTGGCTAAAATATAAAGCGGACCTATGGTATCTCCTTACATGTCTGTTTTAGCAAATACTTGTGCGTCCTGTAAAATACCAGTTCTGGAGCACTTTCTTCAAATGTTAGGGGAATATGTATAAAAACGGTCTAGGACTTTTTGTTGCCCATAGCAGCCAATCAGAACTCCTGTTTGCTCTTTCCAGAGCACTATATGAAATGGAAGCGGAGCTTTAATTGGTTGCTATGGGCAACAAAGAAAGTTTTAGACCTTGACAGTTTTCATAAATGTGGCAATTAGGGTATGTTCATACGGCTTATTTTCAGGCGTAATTGCATGCGGATTTCGCCGTGTATTGCGCTTAAATACGCAAATATATGCGCACCACAATTACGGTAATCCATAGCTCTAATAGAGAACTATGGATTATGCCTCGTCTCCCCGTGCATACAATACGATCGTATTGTACGCACGGGGAGATAAATGACATGTCAATTATTAGCGGTGATTACGCTGCCCGAGCAATGCATGTCAATGGGGCTGGGGCTGCCGGCCCCCCCCCCCCGTGCTTTGGGAATACACTATGGTCAGCACGACTCCCAAAACAGCTGATGTATTGCGGCGCGTACTGTACGGGCCGCAATTACGCCGTGTAAACTTACCCTTAGTTTCTAGGAGGAATGACAAAAGAACCGCACTACTTAGAGATTAGCATAGGGATAACTTATTAAATGATGAACACTAACTTTTTATGCAATGTTTCTATTTTAGAAATCTCAAGCCTGAAACATCCTGGTGGCTAATTTGGGCCATAGTAAAGATGATCTGAAACATCTCCTGATATACCTGTTTTAGTAAATGCCAATGTTCCCCATGAAATAACAATTCTGGAGCATCTTTTTCTCAATTCTCACTTCTGTGGCTCCACTGTTTATACCTCCTAGACATTCATTTCCAATCTGTCAGCTGGGTGTTATCAATTAGGTGAGTGCTTCTGCACAATCTGACATTGTCCAATCAGTTCCGACATAGTCAGTGTGTGCAAGGCCTCTCTTCTTTAAAACCAGGAATGACCCATTCAGTGATACATTTCTAGAAGGAATAACAGAGGAACAGCACAATGTAGAGATATGAGAGAAGATGCTCCAGAATTGTTATTTCACACTAGTAAAAACTACCCTGTTTCCCCGAAAATAAGACATCCCCCGAAAATAAGACATAGTACATTTTTTTTTATGCAATTCAGAGTTTGGCTGCTTATGCATACTGTTGTGTAATCACTGCAGTATATTAATACATGTTGTTTTTTTGTTCAACAATAAATGTGAATTCTTGTTCATGGAAAAATAAGACATCCCCTAAAAGTAAGTGTTGGCTCGTCTTTAGGAGAAAATTAATATAAGACACTGTCTTATTTTTGGGGAAACAGGGTAGTATTTAAATTAGACCTATCAGAAGACATCACAGGTCTTCTTTTAAGGACTTTTGTTTGGTTCTTGGTATTATCTTTAGTTCCATAATCATTCTAGCTACCCTCACAGCATATCTGGATTCTTTCCACTCTGCTTATCTTCCGCTCTAAGCATGTAGGTTTATCTTCATGTGCTTTCTTTGTGTGAATGAAGACATAATATAGGCACAACATGTCATATGACTTATTCTGTTTTCTTTTTTAGTATATAGGTGTAACAGTTATATGGTCCATAGTAATTTAGATGCCCTGCAACTTTCTAATAGATTTATATTTCAATTCCATACTATTTTTTGAAATTTTGGATTTCTTTCAAAGACATAACACACCATTAAATCATGTCCAGCTGACAGCCATACACTTTTTACATCATATAAGCAGGAAAACCTTTGTTTTCTCCCACAAATACAAATAGAGGACCTATTAAAGGGTTTGTCTCCATTACCCTGACACAATTCAATCCAATTTTAGCACTGAATGTACTCAGCAGTTCTGACTGCCTAGATTAAATGTGCTTAGGTCAGGACTGGTTTTTAGCTTCTGAATGTAGGCAATTCATTGACAGTGAGTATAGATCTTGAAGACAATAAGGAATTGAAACACAAAATATATTGAAAAGTTGCATCTCTTTAATATACAGTGAATAAAATGTATTTCACTTTAGCATTTTATTTAGATAACCATTTCTCTAGCAGTTGATACCTGAAGTTATTATTACAGCTTCTACTGTGGTAACAGCTGATAGATGCTTCCTCAGACTACCTTTCCAGCACCAGAAGACTCCATTTAACACAATTAAAGAAAATAAACGGATTCCATACTTTCCTGTTTTTTTCTCCTGTATAAATATTAAAGCTAAGACCATTTTTTCATACACAGGGTGCACGGGCGCAGGATCCTATTTTGGTGTCTGCTGTCACCATGCTAGAGAGTTCATCATCACTTATTAAGACGGCCCGCTCTCTAGCCATCAATCCAAAAGATCCACCAACTTGGTCCAATCTTGCCGGTCATTCCAGAATAGTCTCGGACTCCATTAAAAGTTTGATAACATCGATCAGGTATGGGTAGCATTTACCTGGTGGTATGAGGACTTCACTTAAAATGAGCAGGGCCAATCAATGTGGTATATTTAAGCACACCTAGTCCTAGTTATCTTTACTGAATCAGTTATGAACCCTTTATTCTGTTTAAGGCTATGTCTACACAGCACAGAAAAATGCCCGTTTTTTCAGCATTTTTCGTTTGCCAAACGACTGAAAACAGATCCCATAGACTTCTGTAGTAAAAATGTCTTGTTGTCTCCACAGAATGTCTTTTTTTCTGCTCGTTTTATTTCCTGGTCGTTTTCTTGAAACGTGTTACAAAAAACAACTGAGCAGAGCAAAAAATTTACTATTGGACGTTTCTTCAGCAATTTATGGCAGGCAGTGGACGAAAAACTCAGTTTTATGAACATTTTTAGGATTTAGTTTTCAGGTCATTTTTTTGTTGTGTAGACCTAGGTATGTTCACACGGCGTTTTTCATACCCATAACGGACCCAAAAAACGCATCCAACAATGTGCAGCGTGATTTACATTAGTTTCAATGTAAAACACGCATCGCCGTTCAGACGAGTGATCGCCGATGCGTGTTTACTTGTCTTTTCGATGCGTTTTTCAGATCCGTTTAAAGAATTGTCATGTCAATTCCACTTGCGTTTTACGCAAGTGAAATCCCTATGGGAAACAATGGAGTGAGTTTTTGGAGCATGAAAAACGGATCCAAAAACGCAACACACTTTTGGGTACGTGTTGACTATGTTTTGGATGCGCTTTTGGTATCCGGAAAACGCATTGGATTAAAATTTAAATGTCTGTGATTTCAAAGACAACGCATTGAAAAACGGATCCGAAAAATGGATCCAAAAACGCTTTTGCAGATGCATTTTTGGATATTTTTTTTTATGCAGTTTGGATGTAGTTTTCAATGTGTTTTTTATGTAATGAAAAACAGATCCAAAAACGGATCCAACACACCGTTAGGGAAACACAAACGATACTGGGTGGCTGTGCTTTACTTCCTGTCCATGCGGTGTTTTTGCATGTAAAAGTATTTTAAAGTGTGAAGCTTCTTAACAAATTGTTAGCATGGCTGCACACATCTCATTACTTCGGGGACACCAGCTCACTTTTGGTGGAATAAGGTTAGCAGAAGTCCTTTGAACTTCCAATCAACAAAAAAATGGCTTTGAACACATCAGTAATAGTTAAGTGCTTTGCACAAAGATGTCATCCAACCAGACAGCTAAACGTCAGTCTTACGTATGCAATGTGCAACAAGTGACTGTCAGAAATTAGACATTTACTCTCTACACTGATTCAAAAGAACCTTCTAGTTGGTTTCAGATTACTTGGGTAGTTGAAGTATGCCCATAAATATGCTGTTTATAATTTTTTTTGTTTTACATGCATGTTTTATAATGTATTCAGTCTTTTTACCGAATTGTCAGATGCCACCACATAAACAATGGACACTTAACTGCAATTTAGAGATGATAGAATTGCTGTGGGATGGCATGATCACATCTCGAAAATATAAGAGAATTTTTTTTTTTTTTTTTTTTTTTTTAACCATGTTTTTTTTATAAACACACAAAAAAATCCAACTTTAATGATAAACAGGCCATGGATAACAACAAGTGCACATATCAGTACAGAATAGAATTATCAGAACTAGAGATACAGCTTCATATTTCTACTTTTCCAGGAGCACAGTATCAATGGAGCCAAAGGGCCTCATGAATGAAAACTGTCTAGGTCTAAGAGTTTTCTTCGTTGCCCATAGCAACGAAGCAGAGCGCCCCTCTCATTTCATATAGTGCTCTGAAAAAATTAAAGGGGTGCTCTGATTGGTTGCTATGGGAAACAAAGAGCATTTTAGACCTAGACCGTTTTCATACATGTGGCCCGATGTATTTTACGTCCCCTCCATGTGGTCAGTCATGTTCAATATCTTATGCAAGCTGTGTCTATTGGGAAGGTTCATACGTATTTAGAACTATGACTTCTGTTGCACAGGTTAATAGAGTCTTCTTTTTAATAAAGTTTATTTTAGTTTTAGACAACTTGTGACTTGTTTTATGGATGACAGGGAAAGTAATGTGAATGACACGTATTCTAAAAGGAATCTAGGGTAGAAAACTTCTTTGCCATTTGGGAAAGCTACATATCTCTTTTACCAGAACGCATTAAATGTGCCATAACGGATTGCTTTTATTTCACTTCTTGGTACCAGGTTAGACTTTTGGAGGGGGATCCCCCGATACCTGGTTCGTGACTAATTATGGATGGGGCCTAAATCTGGGGTGGTCGCGCGCTGCCCGCCTACCTATTGCCTGTGTTTTGGAGGTTAAAGAGCTCAGATGGTTTAATTGCTGTTCGCATGGTTTATAAGTAGGGACATGGTGATGTGGGGTCATGCATACTCTTGTTACACATTTGGTCTCGCCTTCCCTGGGGCACATATTATCACTATCTTCTGATGTTGTTGTTAAGAGAGAGAGAGATGCGAGGGCACGTAAAAATGTTCTATGTGTATAATTTGCTCAAGTTAATCAAAGGGATTTTGGTACGAAACACGATAATTGTTGCGGGTGATTCCCAATAAGATCTCCTGCTCAGGGGGAGGTGAGGAGATTGAAGACTGTCCTGAAACGTTTAGAGAGATAGTTCACGTTATTTATCCTTAGTTGCCTAGGTTTAATTTGGATAAGTTGTGGGAGAGGGGGGTAAACAGTTGGGGGAAGGGGAAATAAAAAAAAAAAATGGGTATTACCTTATTGTCACAGGGGATTTTTTTTTTTTTTTTGTTGGTACTACCATAGAGGCTATGTTAATTTGCTTACATTAATTTTGATTTTTTAGGTTTTTCACCGGCTTAAAATGTGATTGGATTTCAGTCCATATTAGGCGGGGGGTTTTTTCCGAATTAAGCTGGGTGCCCCAGTCATTACGGAATCCACAGTTGTCATAGAGAACTTATGGATTACGTCTCCTCTCCCTGCTTGGCGAAGTCTGCGCGGGGGGGAGTAATGAATGTCCTTTTTTTGCGGTGTAATACGCGCGCTAGTTATGATAGTCTATGGGCGGGAGGGTTGCCGCCCGGTGTCCACACGGGTAATTGCGGGCCGAAATTACGCCTCGCAAATAAGCCGTGTGAACCCAGCCTTATGCTTCCTACTTGTATGTTAATTCATATGACTTGTACTATTGCATTGTTTGGAAATACTCAATAAAATATATATATATATAAGTTAAGACACGTATTCTAGTGATTCTCATACAATTCTTATTCTATTCTAGGGACAAAGCTCCAGGACAGAGAGAGTGTGACCAGTCCATTGATAGCATCAACCGATGTATTCGAGACATTGAACAAGCATCTTTAGCAAGTGTCAGCCAGAATCTAGCCATGCGGGATGACATCTCACTAGAGGTATTAGTAATATGGGGTCTTACCATACCAGCACTCTCAGGTGAAGCCAAGAACTCAATATAGCACATCAGCATGTGTATGTATGTGCATACATATACTGTATATATATATGTATGTAGATAAATGATATATGCAAGTACAATTGTGTGATGTGTATCTTTCTATCTCTATTATATATATATATATATATACACAGACACATAATGTATTAAGAGCAAAAGATTGAGGCAGACAATTTTAAAACCCTTAGGGAGACTGCAATGTCACCTATGAAAATTTGTCACAAACAGCTTTTTCTTTTTTGGTATGTTCACACACTGTTTTTGGATCCATGTTGGATCCGAAAATCGGGATCCTAAATGGAATTGCAACACGCAGCTGGGTGTTGGATGCGAGTGGATGCAGGGCAGGATTGCACACTATAGTTTATTATAGGGCTCCTGCAGCATCTTTCGGACCAAGAATTGACACCCGATTCTTGGAATAGATCCGAAAGACGCAATGAAACACGCATCGGTGATCACTCGTCTGAACGCTGATGCATGTTTCATATTAAAAGCAATGTAAATCACACTATTTATTTATTAGATGCGTGCTTAGGTCCATTTAGCGTCCGACAGACAGATCCAAACACACATCTAAAGGCGTATGTTCACACGGGCCCAACACGCCGTGTGAGCATACCCTTTTATTTTTAATTAGTTACAGTAGTTTTTGAGGTGTTTTTTTTTTTTTTCTTGATCGAGGCAGAGCAAACAGGAGTGCATTTAAACTGAATGTGAAATAGGAAAAAAAAAACGGACTGGTTACTTGAAGTATCTTTGACTAGTGTACTTATTCAACCAGTTAATATTTGCTGACCATTGGTTAACACCTCTTCTAATAGGTGGATGCTTAGTGAAAGGTTATCCTGGCACTTTCTCTCGTAAAACTTAAAAGGTTCGTGGTATCGAGAGCAACAGGACAACATTTAGGATTGCTTTTTTGTGTCACTCTATAATCCATTTTAAGCACAATAAGAGTAGATTATATACTGAGGATTACTACTTTGTACCACATTATTTTATATGCTGGAATACCTCTTTAAATATACTATAAAGGCTATGTTCACACGGCTTAAAATGGGCCGTATTTCGGTCCGTAATTACGCGCCGGAGTGCGCAAATTACAGGCTGAAAACGGCCCATTCATTGCGGTAATCCACAGTTCTCATAGGAGAACTATGGATTGACGTCTCCTCTCCCTGGCTCGCACAATACGCAAGCAGGGAGAGAGTTTGACATGTGAATTACCAGCGGCGGGAACCCCTCGTCCCTCCCCCTGCTCCCACCACGGCCCCCGTCCACACGGCGTAATTGTGGGGCGTAATTACGTCCCGCAGTTAAGCCATGTGAACATAGCCTAAAAGGTCATTTCTACTCCAAGTTTGAGTAAGGTTCATATTATACAAAAAATGAGAGATATATGATGGAAAATAAAATAAAAACATAACGCCTAACAACAATAGCAACTAGCATAACGCCTAAGATCAATTCTAGCTTATACACAAGATAAAGTAAAGCACTTGCATTACTGTTTGGAATATACATAGTAGCACTCAAAACTGGATATTGGCGCTATTGATTCGATACTGAACTAGTGCCTTACCTAGACCACAACAATTTGAAGGGAACCTGTTAGGTGGTTTATGCTACCCTATCTGAGAGCAGGATGTAATAGAGGGAGAGATGCTGAGCTCTGTGATACATAGGTTTATATGATTCGGAGCAGGATTTTGGAGTAAACAGCAGAGAAATCCTGACCTGACTCCTTAAGACAGTGGGAGTCCTGCTTACCTCGACCAAATACTGTGATTGACAGATTTCCTTGCATTAGTCTGTACAGAACAAACTGACTGGATGTGTAAGCAGTAGTATCATGTTTGGTTTAAATTTCTGCTCTGCTTTTTAGGCAGAAATCTTGCTCCAAATCATATAAACCTACATACCACAGAGCTCAGTATCTCCCCCACTGTCACATCCTGCTCTCAGATAGGGCAATATAAACCACCTGACAGGTTCCCTTTAAGCAAGTCAATAGTTCAGTGGTAAAGCACATAGCCAAAACATTAAGTACAGATAACTTTACTGTAATTCTGGCCTCCTGAATGTTTCTGGTCAGCAGCGCTCACATCCAGCTTTTTGTGCCATTGGAAATATAATACACAGTGAGCTGATGGTGTCCGTGTTACAACTGTATACGCTGCCTAAAATCTGCTTCTATGCAGTTAAGTCAAAACTTGATAACAATGACCGAGGTTTCATTGAATGGCTTCCACTTGAGACTCCCTGACTCAAATGATGGGCAGAAGGGGAAGACGTAACAAGGGGCGTACAAAGCCGCGTTTGCACTTTGTATGGTGCATGTTAAAAATCTTCAGTGAATACTGTACCTACATGTATGAAGGACTTATGCCATGATACTTTTGTCTGGATTTTAATTTTAAGCGAGACCTACGGTTTATAACTATATAAATGAATAAAATAAATAGTGCAAGTGTAACTTTAAGTGGTCAATGTGTGGTTTACGGACAAGTCTCATTTATGTATTCTAAATTTCTGTCTTCTGCTTTCCATGCTTAAGGCTCTTCAGGAACAACTAACATCTGTAGTACAAGAAATTGGTCACCTGATAGATCCTATTACAACAGCTGCCCGTGGAGAAGCAGCCCAGCTTGGTCATAAGGTATATATATAAAATGACTCTTTTTAGAAAACATCATTTGCGACAAAAACATGTTCATTGTGTAACCATAAAGTTCTAAGTGGTTTAAAAAGTAAATTCAAAATGAAGTGTTTGCAGTATATACTTTATCCCATGGTGTAAAAAACTGCGTGTGTGAGGATAGTTGTTGGGTTGCAAAACTATTCAAGCTCCTTGAATTGCTCCTCATTTTTACAAATTACAGCCACAAACTTTAACTTTTGTATTTTATTGATATCTTATGTGATAAAGCAACACAAAGTAGCATGTATTTGTAAAGTGTGAAGAAAATGATACATGCTTTTCCAAATTTTGCAAATTTAAAAAAAACACAACAAAAAAAACAGAAAAGTGTGGCATGCACATGTATTCAGCCACCTTTCAGTCAGTACTTTGTAGGTCCACCTTTAGCTGCAGTGACAGCTGCAGTCCTGTTGGGATATGTCTCTGGCAGCTTTGCACATCAAGAGGCTGGAATTTTTTTTTATTTTTTTTTTAAAGACGGACGGTCGTTAAGGGGTTAAATGTTTATGCTGTGACTTCTTCACAGGTCACAGAGCACACCTAAAAGCTTTCCTATATAAGTCAATAGGTCTTTTCCTGTGTACAGGCTCCTATAACCATGTAAGTGCGGTAAATATATAACTAAATTATGTTAAATGCAGCTGAGACAAGATGGCTGCCCCCATAATCATATACAGAAAACAAAATTAAAAGATCTGCTATCAGAAAATGAAGAAAACAAAGCCTATGAGTACGTATTTTGTTTCAATTGGTATATCTATAAATTCAAAATGAAGTGTATATATTGGTGATACATTCCCTTTAAAGTTCCCCTATGTACATTGCTTTCTTTGACTTTCCCTCTGTTAGCCCTGATAGCTCAGTAGTGAGGTTTGCTTGACTGTTGTTCTTCCTGGTCAGCTATGGCCTAAGAGGTGTAAGTGCTATCAGCTCTGGACCCGACAAGGTAAATCCCCTCC
>JAODAL010011976.1:0-97458 GCA_025379985.1 Phyllomedusa bahiana
AAAAACTTGTCAATTCCTCACAGACATGTCTGCCCCTCACCTCCGGTCTCTTTCCCCCTCCTTGTAGATTGTAAGCCCTCACGGGTAGGGTCCTCTCTCCCTCTGTCGTGCCAATTGTCATTGACCACTTATTATTGTACTTGTTTGACTTATTTATTTTACATAACCCCCTCGAATGTACAGCGCCCTGGAATCAATGGCGCTTTAAAATAAATAGTAATAATAATATTATTACAGCTAGAAATGCATCCAAACCCTTTTTGAACTCTGTTATTGAATTCACCATGACAAGTTCCTCTGACAGAGAATTCCATAGTCTCACTGCTCTTACAGTAAAGAATCCCTTTCTATGTTTATGTAGAAACTTTCGTTCCTCAAGACGTAGAGAATGCCCCCTTGTTCTAAATACAGTTCTGGGTATAAATAAATCTTTAGCGAGATCTCTATATTGACCTTTGCTGTATTTAAACATAATTATGTCCCCCCGAAGCAGTCTTTTCTCTAAACTAAATAACCCTAACTTTGCTAATCTTTCTGTGTACTGTAGTCCACCCAGGCCTTTTATTTTTGTTGCCCGCCTTTGTACCTGTTCAAGCTCTACAATGTCTTTCCTGTGCACTGGTGCCCATAACTGTCCCCAATACTCCATGTGTGGTCTAATCAGTGACTAATGACCAGAGAATAATGTTCTCATGTGCATCTATGCCCCTTTTAATACGCCCCATCCTGTTTGCCTTGGCAGCTGCTGCCTGACACTGGCTGCTACAATTAAGTTTACTGTGATTCCCAAGTCCTTCTCCATGTCACTTTTTCCCAGCGTTTTTCCATTTAACATGTAATCATGTAATGGATTTTTCCTCCCCATGTGCATAACCTTGCATTTATCTGTGTTAAACCTCATCTGCCACTTCTCTTCCCAGCCCTCCAACTTATCCAGATCCCTTTGTAATACATTATCCTCTATTGTGTTGATTACTTTACAGAGCTTAGTGTCATCTGCAAAGATCGATATTCTACTGTGCAATCCATGTGAAAGATCGTTAATGAAAATGTTAAAGAGGATAGGGCCCAATACGGAGCCTTTGGGGTACCCAACTTAACAGGGACCCAGTCTGGTATCACCGTTAATTATCCCCTTTTTTTTCATCCTGAGCCATTGCTTCCCCCACTTGACACTTTTTCCCCCCAGCAAGCATTCTCTTTAAAACTTACCACTTTTGGGGGCAGGTTAAAAAGCTTTTGAAAAATCTAGATATATGACATCCGTGCCTCACCCCGACCCCAGTTAGCCTGATTTCCCTCATGGAAGCTGATGAGATTAGGAAGGACGATCCTTATAACCCAGCTGGAAGGGGTTTAAAATTTTATTTTCAGTAGAAAATCCAGGATAGCATTAATTTTAAAAAATAATTATTTTGAGAAGGGGGGCGCCATTCATCAAAGGTTGGCATTGTGAGGGGGAAAAAGGTAGCCCACCCTTTCCCAAACTGTTAAGGGGCCCCTTCGAGTGACTTTTTTTACAAATAATTTTAAAACCCCTTTCGGAAGTATATGTTTATTTTAAAAAAGTTCTTTGAGGGACTTTTTTCATATGGAATGGGAGTGTCGAATCTTTTAATCATTTTGTAGATGCCCCAAATAGTACCAATTGGGGGATTAATTTTACTAGGACAAGCAGCAATGTTGAAATAGTTTTTCTGGATTTGCACTTGAGAATTGAGGATAACAAAATAATATCAAGTACTTTTTTTTTTTAAGAAAACCGATTCAAATAATTGCTCGACATTCAATTCAAATCAACGCAACTGGGTACATAAATCCTTAGGGGGCAAACAGAAGGGATAAAAAAAAAATTGTACTAAGACACAGTTTTAATAAACAAAAGATATCAAAACATTTTCTAGAAAAATTATCCCAGGAATTATTGCAAGGCTGGGAAAAAACTAAAAAACTTTTCACAATTGAATTATTTTAAACCCTAAGAAATTAGTAAAAATGGAAAGAAAGATTTAATTATAATTTCGCTTTTTTCCTAACACCCTACCAAAAAATTAGGAATTTAAAAAAAATTTTTTGAGAAAACAATGGAAAAATGTTTTCTTTAGATCCTGTTTAAAAAGTTTTATTTTATTTGGGGTCCTCGGTGTGTATTTAGAAGGGGCAAATCCTTAAAATGCCCTTGCACCTTCCAACTTAAACAAATTTTAAAAAAGAAAAAATTAAAGGAAACCGTTGAAGAAAAAGGGGTTCTTTTAAAATGTAATCACCCGCAAAAGCAATGTTTCGATTTGTTATGTGTAAAAGTTTAAAACACATTTTCCACTGGAGAATTTTTTTTCTACATAGATAAAAAATCGTGCTACTTCTTTTTTAATTTATTAAAACTTGTTTTTTGAGAGTACGTAGTGGGGAAAAACCCCGATGAAATTTTCGAGGGGATACCCAACCCTGATTTAAATTTTTAACCATAGAAATTTTTGCATAGCCCTTTCCCCGGCACTTGTCGGGTTCCCCAGGTGGAACCTAAGTTTTGTATCAGCAAAAAGCAAAAGGGGGAGTTTCGAAAAACAGAAAAAATTGTATCAAGAGAAATTCTGGATCTATAGTTAAATACTTTAAAGCCCTTTTTTGGGCTCAATGAACTTCCGGAGGGGCCATAGAATAGTGTGTTTGTTGGGTTTTTACCCCGAAGGGATTTTAATTTTTTTTAGCTTTTTAGGGAAAACCCCGTGAATATATTTTTTTAGATAGTAAATTATTTATATTTATAATTATATTCATATTTGTCTAAAAGTAAAAAAATATTTTTTTTTATGTTTTGCTTTTTAGGAGTTTTTATGCAAATAATATTGAGAAAATAGCAAGTAGATTTTATATTCATGAATGTTTTAGGCAAGAATTATGCATATATTTTTAAATGTATTAAATAATTGTTATTATGTATATAAACATTATAGATTGTGACAGTCCTGGGAGTGAGGAGAGGGGGAGTAACTTGTTTACTTTTTACGTCACGTCCCCCCTCCAGGTCTGGAGGCCTATAATAGCTTTGTTTGTCATTCAAATCAGTCTGAGGAAGCAGGTCAGTGTACCTGTGAAACACATAACTTGTACATGAATAAAGTATTGATCCACGCACCATTCTAGTGCCGGAATTCTTCTGGGGCTGCGTCATCAAGCAGGGTTTCCCGGGGCACGCTCTTTTTGCTTTTGTTTTTAATAATGCCTTTGAAATGTCTGACATTGGTTTGGGTGAGCTGACCAAGACTTCCAAGTCTACCATGGCCCTAATTCCCCCGACTTTAACCCAAAACTGAGCATCTAGATGTTTGGTGATGGTCTACGACCTCCAGCAAGCTGTGGACCCCTGGATGGTGGTGTTGGCTTATGGACCCCCCAGCACTGTGGGCCCCCCGGATAATGGTGTTGGCTCTATGGACCCTCCAGCAACTGTGGAGCCCCTGGATGGTGGTGTTGGCTCTATTACCCTCCACCAGCTGTGGGAGCCCCTGGATGGTGGGGTTGGCTCGATGGCCCCTCCAGCAGCTGTGGGAGCCCCTGGATGGTGGTGTTGGCTCTATGCCCCCCTTCCCCCCGCAGCTGTGAGAGCCCCTGGATGGTGGTGTTGGCTCTATGGACCCTCCAGCAGCTGTGGGGCCCCTGGATGGTGGTGTTGGCTCTACAGACGCTCCTGCAGCGGTGGAGCCCCTGGATGGTGGTGTTGGCTCTATAGACCCTCCAGCAGCTGTGGGAGCCCCTGGATGGTGGTGTTGGCTCTATGGACCCTCCAGCAGCTGTGGGAGCCCCTGGATGGTGGTGTTGGCTCTATAGACCCTCCAGCAGCTGTGGGAGCCCCTGGATGGTGGTGTTGGCTCTATGGACCCTCCAGCAGCTGTGGGAGCCCCTGGATGGTGGTGTTGGCTCTATGGACCCTCCAGCATCTGTAGGAGTTCCTGGATGGTGGGGTTGGCTCTAAAGACCCTCCAGCAGCTGTGGCAGCCCCTGGATGGTGGTGTTGGCTCTACAGACCCCCCAGGAGCTGTTGGAGCCCCTGGATGGTGGTGTTGGCTCTATGGACCCTCCAGCAGCTGTGGGAGCCCCTGGATGGAGGTGTTGGTTCTATGGCCCCTCCAGCAGCTGTGGGGCCCCTGGATGGTGGTGTTGGCTCTACAAACACTCCAGCAGCTGTGGGAGCCCCTGGATGGTGGTGTTGGCTCTATGGACCCTCCAGCAGCTGTGGGAGCCCCTCATCTTCTGATCCCGGCCGTCAGACCCCGGGAGGCCGTGGCGCAGGCAGAGCGATGTAATGACGTTATCGTGCGCCTGCTCTGCGGCTGAGAGCGGCCGCTCCGGAGCAGGAGAAGAGGAAGGACAGAAGGACAACAGGTAAGTATTTATTTACTTATTTTAAATAAACTACTGGCCCCGCCTGGCTAATTACTGGCCCTTTCTATGAAGGGATAACACAGGAGGGGCCTACAATCTATGGGGGAATACAGGGTGGCTTACAATCTACAGGGGGGGCTATAAACCTACCTACAGGGGGCAGCATATCCACCTACAGTGGGCCTGTATACCTACCTACTCAATGGTGAGCAACATTACTATCTACTTACTTAATGGGGGGTACCCATAACAGAGATAGGAATAGGTGGCTAAGTGCTGATAAAGTGAGGATTCTAAGATGTTTGTGTGTTACATTCTGCAGGGACGAGTTGCGGCCGGGACAAGTCATCATGGTGGTCTGGACGGAAGGAGATGAAAAGGAATGATTCAGAGAACAACTGATCAGATAGGACGTCTCCTGTGAGTCCCTGATGTCAGGGGTTATTTTGCTATCTATATTCTATCAGTGCTATAGTCTCTGTCATGTAATAGTGACCTGAGCTGGTAATGTTTATATTTGTTTCTTTGAGTAGTTTTTTTTTTTTTTTTTTTTTTAGGGGGCGGGGGCACTACACAGCTCTGCCCAGGGGCCCATAGTGCTGTTAAGGCGGCCCTGCGTCTAGCTGCTGTCTGTGCTGCACACACTGGTTACTCTGGATATTAGTAGTTAGTCATAATAATGTGACTCAACTGTGTATAGTTTAAAAAATGAGAGACACTTACCGTTGAGTTGTCTGTCTGACTGCTTCGTATGGCATCCAATTTAGTGCACAGATCTCCAACATCTATGGACCAAGTCCTAAAATCCTAATGAAGAACTGAACCTCCTAAGAAAGTGAGTGATGGAGAAGTGGGATGGGGAGAATAGTAACAATGAACTTATATTGCGTCTCCCCCTCAATCTTGCCAGTTAACACTGCTTAACAGCTGAAATACTCCCACCCCTTGTACCCAAAACTTGAAAAGGGAGGAGTAAGGGGGGTATTTGTGGACTCTCACCTATTGCCCAGAGCGGCTACAGAGGTAAAGACACCTTTTGTCCCCTCTATTTTTGGGTAGAAAATGAATGAGGGGTTGGTAATCCACTTCAACTAAACGTTTCAGAGGAAGGCTTCTGCCACAGCAAGCTGCCTCCCAGCCAAATGTAAAATAACAGAATAATAGGTGCCCCCAATGGAGACAGTTCTAACATATCAAAATATATGCCATAATATATAATAGATGCCATAATATCTGACAGTTAAGAGGTCACATTGTACTGGTTATTCTGACAACAGCTGCAGTAGCGTCACTCTGTGCCCACCCATCCCCAACTTACCATTAAATAAGGAAGCAGAGAAAACAAAATTCTATAATGAATACGTTTATTGTCTTACAAAATTCGTTGTCTAGAAATATGGGATATACACGGGGGTGAGGGGGAAAGGGAGATCCTGGAGGATGGGCGGGTGATTTCGGCAGCTGTTACATATTTAAAAAAAAATATAATAATAATGATACAGACAGACATTTTATGCGCACAGAGATAACCTGTATTAACCCTCACCGGTCCAAGAGGGGGGTGACAACACCCCTCCTAAACCCAAGGAGCGTGAAGCCTTTAATACAAAAAAAACTCCCAAAAAACCATGATATTTCCAGCACGTGTTCCGCGTAATACTGATTGGTGAATGGGACTTTCTAGTGATATAATGCACAGTAACATAATAATCTCATTCAATCGGTTGGGAGAAGTGGATATGTTTTTTAATATTCTCAATTGACTAAGTGTCTAAGGCACCGTTTATGTCATTAAATATAGTTTGTTTTTTATCCATTTTTTAGGTTTTTAAAAGTTGCAAGTAGGATCTGAACAAAGTGCTAACCACTAATTGAGATACAATTTGGATAAAATTATTCCAAACTACCAACGTCACAGTGTTGGCAGAATGTGGAATAGCTGGTGTCAGGCGACTCCGAAAAAAATACAGTCTGTGCCTGACCCAGATTCCTACAGAAATGATGAAACCTGGCAGATTCACAGTTTAGACATGAAATTTCTGTTCTGCAGCCCACCACACACTGAATTAGAGAAGAACCCCATACAACATGCAAAATGGGGTAGGAATCGCGCATCTTCTCTTCACCCCCGTCACCGCCCACGAGATAAGGAAATGTAGTGTCGGCTTTGTTTATCCACATGATGCTAGAAAGAAAAAAAGCAAAAAAAAAAAAAAAAAAAAAGTCTTAAAACAGACGCCGTATAAGGAAATGTAGAGTCGGAATAAGTAAATCTCTTTGATGCCTTCTGTGTAGGGGGGTGAAGGAAGGTCGTCTTCACCTCGCTCCTGCAGAAATCGAGAAATTCTGCAAGAAACCGATTCAAAACGGATTTGTGTTTTAGCATTAGAAATACCAAAGCTGTCTGGAGAGAAGTGCGATACAGACTCCTCCAGAGCGGCTGACCCCGCGGTGCTCCTACGAGCAGTTTAATGTCCCTTAGTTCTTGCTCCCTAGACGGCCCAGACTCGGGCAGAGGAATGCTGGGGGAGGAAGTCACTCAGCTGGGGAAGAAGCAGATGTCTCATTGACCTCCTTGGTTTTACTCTCTGTCTCGTCATCCGAGAGATCAAGGGAAGCGCCCTCTATCTGGAGCTGACGCCGACCGGAACGGCTAGACGATGTTGAGGAGAAGGACATGGGACCACCCCTCCTGCAAGAGGTAACACATTATTAAGAACATTCACAGACACGCTTCTCGTTGTTCAGGCTCAGATTTCCAAGCTCTGTCTTTCTGTTGGCGCTCTCCTCAAGGAGATATTCCCCTCTCAGCCACTCATTGCCTCCCACCCAACCAGCCAGTATCACTATGCTCTACACTGATGAGAGGCAAAAACCCTCGAAATGGTTGTATGTAGATGAATGATACTGGCTTGGCTAATATCCCTTTTGCTTTTTAAAGATGCAGTCAATCTGACCTTGATGTTTTATAATTTTGACACAATGTAAATTGGATTGATATTTTGCACTACTGCAATTATGGTTACTGTATATGCTACTGTATGGCTCTGCTTCTGTGAAATAAAAAATATCTCCATCATATTATATATATATATATATATATATATATATATATATTATATATATATATATATATTTATATATATATATATATATATATAATGCAGTGAATCAGAAGCAAATTGTGGATTTGTTACATCCAATAGAGGGCGCATGAACTTCCCAGCTCTTTTCCTATAATGCCTTGTGATTTCCTGTTAGGCAGTACGTCTAGGGGCCTAGACATGATTGTAGTCAGTACCACTAAGTCTGCTGACCCTCCTCTCCATACCATACAAAGACAGGACAGACCGGAATGATCCCACCCAAACCTTCTAATAAAGGGTTGTAGACACTAAACTCTATCCAGACACAAAAAAATAAAAATCCCTACTTAGATGAGCCAAATGTACATAGCAAATAGGGTAATCTGGAAGAGCACATTTAGCTAAGTTAATGGCAGCTTAAAGTGGTCACCGGATACTTTTGCAAATCAGTGGAAGTGCTGTAAAATTGACACAAATATACAGAACCACCCGAAGAAAACAAACGTTAAGAGAATAAAGAGGTACTTAACCACTGTTCCCGGTAGTGGTATCACATACATTTCTCATGTGACTTTACAGCCAATCACAATCCGTCCATGCAGGTCGGGGCCAGTGATTGGCTGCACAGTCACATGAACGATGTACGTGACATCACTGCTGGGGGATCAGGAAGGGACATAAGAGCTCTGGTGGTAGAGGTGTGTACCAGTTACTTAATTCTACTTATTTTAACACACTAAAGGTTTGTAGAGGGGCTAGTGAAAAGGTGGTACAACTACATTAAGCGGCAAGTGTTCAATGACATTCCCTTCGACTAGAGAAAAAAGGATTCAAATCTCCAAAGGAGAAGAGCGTTCTTCACTGTAACAACTCTGAATCTGTGGAATAGCTGCCTGAGGAGCTGGTCACAGCAGGGACAGGTGAGGGTACAAGCAAGGCTTAGATAACTACCTGAAAGTAAAGAATATGAATGTGTACGTAGCTATGTAAGATTCTGGATCCTGTCTGGTGGCGGCTCTGGGGTCAGAGATGGGGTCTCCCCTGGAGCAGATTGGTTCTTGCCTTGTAGGTTTCAGGGCATCCACCAGTGGGGAGGCTGGGCTTAATGTCCTTGTCTCCCTCCCTTCACCCACAATTTCCCCACCCTTGGTTGAACTTGATGGACACGCGTCTTTTCACCCATACTAACTATGTAACTATGAATTCACTTCCTTCGGTTGTCGAGGTTACCCCATTCAAAATTTGGGCACTGGGGCTATCAGATTATCCCCCAGGACCATCATCCCTAGGAGGCCTAGGCTAGCTATTTATTTCCTCTGGTGTGAGCCTAGTCCTTACCTCCTACTGAATTTGCCCGATTCTGAAAGCTCTCCTCTCTTCACCCACCCCAGTTTTGATTTTCTCACCTCAGCCTGTTCTTAAGAGTGGACACTTCACGGATCAGACCCTCATTGGCTTCGGATGCGTCATCCAGCTCCCGCTGCAACTTGCGTCTTGAAGCGTTTGCACGAGTGGCTTCCTCTTCGGCTTCCTCCAGCTGTCTCTTCAGTTGTTTCATGCGGACATTGGCTTTTTCCATCTGTAAAGGGATGAACCAGAGATATATTTCAATATAATGCACCTTTGCTACATAGGAGTTAAATAGTAATTCACCCTGCATTACCTGCTCTTTGTACTGATCGGCATGTCGCCGCTCATCCTCTACTTGCATGAAGACTTCCTTAAGTTTCTTCTCTGTCCTGCGCACAAGCTTGTTTGATGCGGCTCGCTCTCTGTAGGAGAAGAGGTAGAAGATCACCCACCATGTTGCCTTTGCATTCACAAATAATAAACCTTGTTCCTGCTAGATCTCTACATTGGTTAATGTTTTAAAGGGGTTTTGCCAGGAAGTGAGTTCCTTACCTCTTATCTGCTCAAGAGAGAAGATAAAGCATGCAGGGGTGAGAGGGAGGGGGGTGAGCAGAGAGTGAGGAAGGAGGGAGCGCCTGCAATGTTTACTCAAATAATTACATTACAAACAGTGGATACTCTATACAGCAGACAGCCTCATACACTGCACTTTCTCCCCAGCCCCTTGCAAGCTCCTTAATGTTCCCGGTCACCAGATAAAAAGTGCAAATATGCAAGCGCGGCCAGATCAGCTCCTGTCAGTGTCCTGGTCGTCTCTAATTTAAACTTTCAGGAAACTTAGGGGGACTGAGCAATGCTGCAGCTCTCACAGGCTTCACTTTTTATAATCACGCATATTTAGAAAAGTGATTAAATACCCATTTTGGAGGATCCCACATCAACATTACATCGTGTCAAAACCCCTTTAATGGATGCTGCACCGCATCACTTAGTTGGCCTCCTGTTCCAGCGGCTCCTCTAGCTGTGCGAGCTTTGATTCAAGGGTGGCAATAGTGGCTTTAAACTTAGACTTTACTGTCCCCTCAAGTTCCTGGAGTTTGGCCTTCAACTCCTTGTTTTGTCGCTCTAGCTGTTGACGTGCATTCTCACTCTTTTGGGCTGAACTGCGTTCCCCGGCCAGCTCAGCATTGAGAGTGTCCACCTGGTGATGGAGACAAATCAGGAGACTTATCTAGTCATGCTTGTATCTACAACTCAACGAAGACCCTATGGTGGCAACGGCATCTGTCAAATCTGTACAACTTGTTTTGATCCAATTTTCTAGGGAAATCAAATGTGATTCGCATGGTCTTCTCCAAAGCGCAACACACACATCACCAAAAGTTCATTCCTATTCTCCTTGCCATGGCCATAATGAGGGGCTAAAAACTTGTTCTCCCACCTGCAGAGTGGTTTTGCGGAATCGGTCATTGAGAAGCTCCATGTTGCTCTGCTCCTCTTCCAATTCTTCCTCAAGTTGGGCAATCTTGGCTTCCAGACGTCTTTTTTCATCCAAGAGAGCAGACCTGCCAGGAAATGAATGTCAAGCTTATGCCCAGTGGAGACTTAACCATGATCACAAAGGAGGAACCTTACAACTGTGTAGGGAAAACACTAAGGGTGCCCACGTACCCACGGCAGCGGACAAATACCGGTCGCTTTTCTCCGATGAGCGGAGAAAAGCCCTCCCCCTTCACAAGCACAGATTCCGTCCGAAAACCGGACGGAAGATTGTGCTTGTCTAAGGTTTTGTGGCTGGACCACGGGCGGAAAAAACGCCAGACGGAAAACCCGTGCAATGGGGACTGTTGCACGGGTTTTCCATAGAGCACCATTGTGCTCATTTTCGGCCGGTTTTTCAGGTGGTCTGCAAAACCACAAACCGTCTGAAAAACTGGCCGAAAACCCATGCAGTGGGGAAATGCCCTTAAAGTCAGACTCACTTTCCTGAGGTGCTGTTTGAGATCTCATCTGCCAGCTCATCCCTCTCCTGCTCTGCGTGGCGTCTGGATCGTTCAGAAGCTGCAAGTTCCTGTAGACATTAGCAGGAAGATAGTGAACAGAAAGCAAATGATTCAGTTTCACGGGCTCAAGAAAAGTTCATAGTGTACAGTTGACATTCCTACAGGGTTTCATTGACCATGCCGAGCTACCTCTTGGAGTTGGAGAATTTCCGCCTCCAGGTTCTTCAATTTCTTCTCATTCTCTTTCGACTGAGCAAATATATCATCTCGAGAAGCTGTTGCCTCTTCAAGCTCCCGCTGGTAATCCTTCATTTGAGCCTGGCAAGACACAAATGCTTATTAGACTACCCATTATTGGTGGGCTCACCTTGCACTCTGCTAGGACCATGTGACATTACCTGCAGTTTTCGGAGCTGTTTGATGGCGTCCTCCCGGCCTTTATTTGCAGCCTCAATCTGTGACTCTAGATCCTTTAAATCCATTTCCAACTTCTTTTTGGCAGCCACAGCCAGGGCTCGCTGCTTGCGTTCATCTTCCAGCTCTGCTTCCATTTCTCTTACCTTGAAGGGATAGAAACAGAAGGTCGACAACAGTCATCACAAATATCTAGTCAACAGCAGCTATCACCATCATCGTCGTCACTCACCTGCTTCACCAACATGCGTTTCTTCTCTTCATTTTGCTCATCGCGTGCCTGTAGGTCTCGTTCGAATTGTGCCTTCATGGCCTGCATGTTCACCTCCAGTCTAAGTTTAGCATCTTCTGTCCCCTGAAGCTCGTCCTCTAACTCTTCAAGCTGAGTCCTCATTTCCTCCACCTGCTGCTCCAGAGTACGCTTCGACTTCTCCAACTCATGGACCTGCCACAGTTAAAAGCAAGCAGACGTCACTGGTTACATAGTAGGATCCATAAACCTGTAGTCTGTGAACAATAGAAAACCGAATATCTAAAATGAGGCCACCGCTGTACTTACGTTCTTCCCGACATCATCCTTTGAGCTCATGAGATCCTCCATCTCTGCTCTAAGCTGTTTGTTCAGCCTCTCAAACTCATCTCGAGCCTCCAGTGCTTCCTCAAGACATCTGGCCAGAGAGAGGGCCTTGGTCTCCTTCTCCCGAGCATCAGCCTCTGCTCTGTCCCGTTCTTCGGCACATCGGGCAGAGATGTTTTTCTCTTCAGCAAGGAGCTGTAAGCCATGAAACATGGAGAATAAAAATGATGACTTAGAGTTTTCCCACTTCAGACACTGATGGCATATCGCTAGGACATGCCATCAATATCAGATAGTTGTGGGACCTACACCTATTTCAAGAATGAGCAACAAAACCTTTCCTTTCTGAACAGAGGTGGTTGGGACTCTCCCAATAAAATAAATTGGAGTTGCTAGTACAGCTGAGCAGAACCTCCCATTCATTCATTGGCAGAGTCCTGATCACCTCTCCATTAGGAGAGGTTTCATCACTCATTCTTCAAATAGGTGTAGGACCCGCACCTGACATTGATGGTATATCCCAGCTATAGCCCATCAATTTCTGAAATGAAGTTACCTCTTTAACCAGTATAGATTATGTCCTTCCGTGGAGAAGGATGTACAGCTCCAAGTTTGAGAGAACAGACCCACCTGGTCAAACTTCTTCTGTTTCTTCTCCAGGTTAGAGACAATCTGCCTTTGGTGGTCCAGGTCCACTATCAGGTCATCCAGCTCTTGCTGAAGTCTGTTTTTGGTTTTCTCCAACTTTTCGTAGGCCAGACCTTTCTCTTCCAAGCGCTGACCCATCAACTCCATGTCCTTAAGCAGTTTCTTCTTCACCTCTTCCAAGCCCTCTATTGTTCCCACATCATCCTCCACCTTTTTCTTGGCATCTGTAAGCTAAGTAGAAGGAGATCAACATATTAATAGAACGTAAGACCAGAATATAGTTCAGTACAAAGGCTTATATGCCCACCACCTGTGAGATACCTGTGCCTGGAGGGTGAAGATCTGTTTCTCCAGAGCTTTTCTTGCCTCCTCCTCTTCCTCCTGCTGCTCTTGTAGATTGTTCTTCTCTTCCTCCAGCTGACGGATGCGGCTGCTGAGATTCAGCTTCTGTCTGGTCTCCTCTTGGAGCAATTCCTACCAGGGAACGAAGCAGTAACATGTTGTTGAACATCCACATAAATTTGATTCATCGACAAGTTATCACTATTAAACCAAGCTTCTGAGCAAAGTGCACAAATGATGGCAGCAAAGTGCACATATGATGGCAGCAAAGTGTTAAAATGAGACTTCTCACGATCTAGGTTTAGATTCTACTGACAAGCACCAGGCTGTAATAGGGGTATAAACACTACTATTCATGAGGAGGGGGTGATACAGGTATCTATACAGAGCTAGCAGTCCTCTAACCCTGCTAGTAAGACTCCAGGTGGTTCTATATCAGGCCTGGACAAATCTATCCCTGTGGCAAACCTTGCATGGCAGCGACGAACTGCTTCATAAATCTCTAACAAATTATACACAGAAAAAGTAATGGGCAGCACAGACTAATAAAAGATTCACATATCCTTACCTGGGTATCCTGCAACTGCGACTCCAGACCGGCTACATCTTTTACCAGCTTAATACCTTTCTTCTCAGCTTCCTCAAGGAGACTCGAGACGTTCTCTAACTCATTCTAAAAATAAAAAGAAAGTAATATTTCTATCACTAAAGGGACAGTATTATAGTATATTCTTGTACATAGAGACAGTATTATAGTAGTTATATTTTTGTATATAGAGGGCAGTATTATAGTAGTTATATTCTTGTATATAGAGGGCAGTATTATAGTAGTTATATTCTTGTATATAGAGGGCAGTATTATAGTAGTTATATTCTTGTATATAGAGGGCAGTATTATAGTAGTTATATTCTTGTACATAGGAGGCAGTATTATATTTATATTCTTGTACATACAGTTAGGGCCAGAAATATTTGGACACTGACACAAGTTTTGCGAGTTGGGCTCTGCATGCCACCACATTGGATTTGAAATGAAACCTCTACAACAGAATTCAAGTGCAGATTGTAACGTTTAATTTTATGGGTTAAAAAAAAATATCTGATCGAAAATGTAGGAATGTACACATTTCTTTACAAACACTCCCATTTTAGAGCTCAAAAGTAATTGGACAAATAAACATAACCCCCAACCAAAATATTTTTAGTTTCAATATTTTGTGGCGAATCCCTTTTGGGGGCAAAACACGCCTTAAGTCTTGAACCCCTGGACATCACCAAACGCTGGGTTCCTCCTTCTTATGCTTTGCCAGGCCTTTACAGCCGCAGCCTTCAGGTCTTGCTTGTTTGTGGGTCTTTCCCTCTTAAGGCTGGATTTGAGCAAGTGAAATGCATGCTCAATTGGGTTGAGATCTGGTGATTGACTTGGCCATTGGGAGAATGTTCCACTTTTTGGCACTCGACTCCTGGGTAGCTTTGGCTGTATGCTTTGGGGGCATTGTCCATCTTTTACATGAAACACCGTCCGATCAGCTTTGCAGCATTTGGCTAATCTGGGCTGAAAGTATATCCCGGTACACTTCAGAAATTCATCCGTACTTTTTGTTGCTGTTATGTCATCAATAAACCAAGTGACCCCGTGCCATTTAAAGCCATGCATGCCCATGCCATCACGTTGCCTCCACCATGTTTTACTGAGGAGTGGTTGCCTTGGATCATGTGCCATTCCCTTCTCCAAACTTTTTTCTTCCCATCATTCTGGACGGTTGATCTTTGTCTCATCTGTCCATAGAATACTTTTCCAGATCTGACTGGCTTCTTGAGGTGTTGTTCGGCAAATTTTAACTCTGGCCTATTTTTGGCATTGATGAATGGTTTTGCATCTAGATTTTGAACCCTTTGTATTTTATTTTCATGGAGTCTTCTCTTTACTGTTGACTTAGAGACAGATACACCTACTTCACTGAGAGTGTTCTGGACTTAGTTGATGTTGTGAACGGGTTCTTCTTCACCAAAGAAAGTATGCGGCGATCATCCACCACTTTTTGTCATCCGTGGACGCCCAGGCCTTTGGAGTTCCCAAGCTCACCATCAATTCCTTTTTCTCAGAATGTACCCGACTGTTGATTTTGCTACTCCAAGCATGTCTGCCATCTCTGATGGATATTTTTTCTTTTTTTTCAGCCTCAGGATGGTCCGCTTCACATCAATTGAGAGTTCCTTGACCGCATGTTGTCTGGTCCACAGCAACAGCTTCCAAATGCAAAACCACACACCTGGAATCAACCCCAGACCTTTTAACTACTTCATTGATTACAGGTTTAACGGGGGGAGACCCTTCAGAGTAATTTGAAAGCCCTTAGAGTCCATTGTCCAATTACTTTTGGCCCCTTAAAAAAGAGGAGGCAATGCATTACATAGCTATGATTCCGGGAAACCATTTCTCCAATTTGGATGTGGAAACTCTCTTATGGCAGCTGGGAGTGTGCACTTTCAGCCCAAAATTATATATATATATAATTGTAGTTCTGAACATGTTTTTAAAAACAGCTCAAATAATAAAACTTGTGTCACTGTCCAAATATTTCTGGCCCTAACTGTAGGAGCAGTATTACAGTAGTTATATTCTTGTACATGGCAGACAGTATTATATTAGTTGTGTTTTCATATATAGGGGACAATATTAGTTATATCATTGTACATAGGGGCAATGTCTGCACACAAAGTAGGCCTAAAAAAGACCTAATTAAATGCACTTTAATGAGCCTGGAATGTGGCATTTATATATTATAAAATTTCAATGTTGCTTTCTACCTTTTGAAAATGCAGTTATTTGACACAGCAGCTTTTCTTTTTGCAGAGACTTCATTTTAATTTTGTTGTAGATAAGGTTGTATACAACAATAACCTTTATTGGGTTTTACTCCTGATGAAGGGACTTTGAATGGGGACAGATATTGCTTATGGGTCCCAAGCACCTACTACGATCTAGTGTATTCGGTTTGTGTGCAGGCTTTAGATTCACTGGAAGGTGTTTTTTTTTATAAAATGTTGCTTATTGTGGGTTTTTCATCATTTACATCCTATTTCAGTTGACATACTATACTTTATTTGGGACTGATCCTTTTGGATTATTATATATTTTTTCCATCTTGTGTTGAACTGCACCCCTACAGGCAGGGCTGTGGAGTCTGAGTCGTGGATTCGGTGGCTATTTTGCAGGAGTCGGAGTCATCATAAAAGTCCCAAAATATATAATTAGTTGGTCTCGGTTAGTTTGATGCAAAGAGCAAGAGAAATTGGGTCCGGCCAGTGCTACTGCTCCCATATCTTCAGTCTCATCACATGAGGAGTTTAACTGATGACATGGAGCAGGCAAAGCGCTGCCCCAGGGGAGAAGACCCCGCTCCCAGGGCAAACAGATTTCAGCAAAATTTTTCACCTGTTTTCAAAGAAGTAGAAGAGTTCAACCATTCATCAAAACTGACTGTGGCTGAGGCAATTCCTTTATACCCTGACATTGTTAGAGATGTTGCCCCTGTGGTCACCGCTTTGCCCCCAACCCAAGTTAGTGTAGAGAGGCCGTTCTCTATCCTGGAAATAATGAGATCAGATGTGAGGTCATGTATGCAGGATCTGATGGAGGCAATACTATTTCTCAGAACAAATTCAGAGACTCCACAAATGTTCCTGCAGTGTTTTGCATATTTACAATTTTTTTTGTGTCCTAAAGTCATATCCAATAAATATATTTTACACTGACAAGCAAAATGGTAACAATGTTTTGAACTTGTGACTTTCAGGCTCCATATCTCACCATCCACTACAGCTTTGTACATGAGGCTACTGTAATTTTATATACAGTCATCTTACCGATCTTATACAAAAATTTGACTTACAAGTATTTAGCATCTACTTAGTTACAATTTTGCTCCTAAAAATCAAAGTGTTAATTTGTATTTTGTTAGTATTTGGGAAATCCACCTTTTGGTTTTCAATACTGCCTGAATCCTTCTGGGCTCTGGATCAGATTCAAGCACATCTTGACCAAAATCTGATCCCAGGTCTCTTCTACACATTCCCAATGTTGCTGCAGACTGGACTTGGATACAAATAAAGCTTTTTCTTCAACTCTACCCACAAGTGTTCAAAAGATCAAAACATTGTTACCCTTTTGCTTGTGTCTGTTGTACCTAAATAGCTTGATTATTGTATCATAAGGTGATAAACAGCCTGATGTTACCATTTTACTACAGTAAAGTTATCACTTAAACATGCGCCGGGTATGAGGGAGTCAGGAGTCGGAGTCAGGAGTCGGAGGTTTGGGAAATTGAGGAGTCGGAGTCGAGGTCGGGGCTTCGGCTTGCCAACTCCAGAGCCCTGCCTACAGGAGGTGTCATGCTGTGCTTTGATGTGCAGCACAGTGTAGACTAATTGTATTTTGAGGGGTGCTGTGATAAAATGTGTGATTAGTGGGGTATAGAAACACTGACTTGCATCCTATATTTTGGAGACCATACCTGGAGCTTACTAGTCTTTTCCCCAAGCTCTGCCCGCAGCCTGTCCCCTTCTGACACTTTGGCATGGAGCTCCTGCACCTGCGCCTCCAGCTTCTTCCTCTTGTACTCGGACTCTGCTTTCTGCTGCTGCAGAACCTTCACCTCCCCGGCCAGCTCCTTGTTATCAGACTCCAGGCTCTGCTTGTTCTTCTCTAAGTTCACCTTAAACTGTGATCATTTAAAAAAAATTATAATTTGTCAGTAGAACAATTTAGATTCTAGAAACAAGAAAGTGCTTGGCCGCACCCCTGCTTCCACCCTGCTTTTACCCTCTTGGCTTGTTCTAGTTGCTCAGACAACTCCTCCAAGGCTGTGGCCTGCCGCTGCCTCCTCTCCTGGATCTGGGCTTCATTGTTCTTGGTCTCTTCTTCAATGCTTTTCTTCAGTTCAGCCACCTCCTGCTCACGCTTGGTCCTACAAATGAAATCACATGTTGTTTCGAGTGAAAGGGATGGTGCTACTGTGCCCATGCCGAAAATAAACGGGATGTGGCATCTGCTTGCTCATTGCCATCCCTCATTCTAACTGCTGGGGGACCCAGAGGTCAAAACCTCAGAGATCAAACATACATGGTCTACATTAGGCCATCAATGTGAATGCCTCAGAGACACCCATTTCTGTGTAAATAAACCTTAAAGGGGTTATGCCACGATGTAATGTTGATGTGGGATCCTCCAAAATGGGAATTTAATCACTTTTCTAAATATATGTGATTACAAAAAGTGAAGCCTCAGAGATACAACCTTAATCAGATGCCCTTAGTTTCCTGAAAGTTTACATTAGACACGACCAGGACACTGACAGATTCTGATCTGGCCGCGCTTGCGTGTTTGCACTTCCTATCTGATGACAGGGAACATGAAGGAGTTTGCAAGGGGATGGGGAGAAAAGTGCAGTGTATGAGGCTGTCTGCTGTATAGAGAATCCACTGGTTGTAGTGTTATTATTTGAGTAAACATTAGAGACGCTCCCTGCTTCCTGGCTCTGCTCAACCCCCTTCCTCTCCCCCCTGCAGCCGTTCATGCTTTGTTTATCTTCTCTCCTGAGCAGATAAGAGGTAAGGAACTTTACTTTTTGGCAAAACTCCTTTAAATCATGCACAATAAAAAGTTGTGCAACTTTCTACTACATTTTGTGATGCAATTTCTCACCAAATCAAGATCTCCGCTTGCCGTCAATGGATAAAAACATTTATTTACACTGAAGTGGCTAACCACTCATAGTGACCTGCCGTGTATGTATGTCATAGCTGTCAGGTCCAGCATTCATAAGTAAGAGTACCTCAGCTCCTGCTGGGCGGCTGTGGTGTCCAAAGTGTCCTCCAGCTCAGTCTTCAGGGCCTCCAGCTCCTCGCTTAGGTCTCTCTTCTGTTTCTCAGCTTTGTTACGGGAAGCCTTCTCCGACTCCAGGTCTTCCTGTAACTCTGCAATCTGCGCCTGCAACTCCCGCACCAACTTCAGAGCGTTATTCTTCTGAACCACTTCATCGTCTCCTCTGGGTGCAGAATAAGATGGACAGAGAATCAGTAAGGATGTTCAATGGGAGTCTATCACCCAGAGGTGCAGTAGCAGGTTGTCCTGGTTGTCCACTTTAGGGCGGGTGTGGTAATGACCACTAATCACCTTGCTAATGCGGCCTGCAGCTCCTCTTCCTTTTTGGCCAGCTGTAGCTTTAGCTCTTCAATCTGTGCTTGAAGCTCAGCTATTTGGTCCTGTAGGTCAGTGGTCTCCCCATCAAGTTTCCGTTTGGCCTTCTCAAGCTCCTGACGGGTCTTTTCTTCCTTTTTTAACCTCTCTAAAAAGGACAAGTAGCAAAAACAGGACAATGAACACAAATAGGGAATCCAAGACTGGAGGTGTCCAGGAATCAGACCAAATCATACCTTCCAGGTCAGAGATCATCATCTCCTGCTTGTTCTTAAGCTTGGCGAGGTTCTTGGCCTTCTCCTCCTCTTCTGCGAGCTGTGCTGTGCATTCTGCAATCCTCTCGTCCATTAATTTTTTCTCCTGGATAAGTTTAAGTTAACAAATACTATTGAGCAACCTTACACAGTCTGTTCCCATCATTGAGTTAGACAGTATATCAAAAAAAATGTGCCATCAAAATCCAATGGGACGCTATGGGAGTTCTAAGTACAGCCGAACATGCCGCTCACCTGTACTCAGAACTCCCATAAAACAGGGGCCTGTTCTGGAGATAGGTGCCAGTCCCACCTTTGGAACCCACACCTATCATACTACCTACCATACAGTGGTGGCCAAAAGTATCGGCACCCCTGCAATTCTGTCAGATAATACTCAGTTTCTTCCTGAAAATTACTGCAATCACAAATTCTTTGGATTAAAATATTCATTTATTTTGTTGCAATAAAAAAACACAAAACAGAATGGAAAAAATCAAATCATTGATCATTTCACCCAAAACTTAAAAAAATGGCCCCGGGGACAAAAGTAGGGCACCCTCTCCCTAACATTTTGTAGCAAAAAACCTTTACCAAAAATAACTGCGAAAAAACCCGTTCCGGTCCCACAATAGTTTTTTAAAAATGCTTCGGGATTTTAGCCCATTTTCTTTGGAAAAACTGCTCAGGCCCCCTGAGATTTGAAGGGGCCTTCTCCAAGCGGCCATTTTGAGATGTCCCAGGTTTCAAGGGGGATTCGGTCGGACCCATTGCTGCCATTTTAGAAGTCCCCAGTGCTTTTTCAAACCTTTTTTAGTGCTTTTTAAAGGGGTTTTTGGGGTCATTTTTCCCTGGAAGCCCCATGACCTCTGAGGGAGCCCCAGCTTTCTCACACTGGCCCTACATTAGTGGTTGGTAGTCTTCAGACTTCATAATGCCAGCACACGGTCAAGCATTCAGTGCCAAGGCAGCAAAGAAACCCCCAAAAACATCGGGGCCCCCGCCTTTTTTGACGGGGGACCGTGTTCTTTTTTGAATCCTCTTTTTTTTCCGTAAACTCTAGTGATCCCTTTTCCCCAAAAAGCTCTCCTTTTGCTCATCTACCAGAAAACATTCTCCAAAATGTTTAGGCTCCTAGGTAATTTGGGCAAACTCCACCGGGCTTTTTTATGTCTCGGGGTAAAAGTGGGGTCCCCTGGTACCTACCATACATCCCTTTTCATTCAAAACGCCGAGGGATAGTAGGGGTTGAACGTGTACCCTGGGCTGCAGGGCAGCTTGAATTGTTTGGATTTAGTCGGGTTCTTTACCCCCATCCGCAAAATTTTGGGTTGAAACCCCGTAACTTTTTTTTTTCCTCCAAATCTAGGGGGTTCCCATGCCAAGGGGGGTTTGCCACAGTGCCAGGGGCATTACTTGGGGAGGTTAGCCACATGCCATGGCTCCTCCACATCGGGGAGGTTACCCACATGCCAGGGCTCCGTCCACATCTAGGGGGGTTACCACAGTCCCATGGCTCCGTCCACATCTAGGGGGTTTTTCACAGTGCCAGGGGCTCCGTCCACATCTAGGGGTTTACCACGTGCCGGGTTTTACATCTAGGGAGTTAGCCACAGGCCAGGGGAGGTTGCCACAGTGCCACGGGGGGGTTACCCACAGTCCCCGGGGGGGGTTAGCCACAGTGCCACGGGGGGGTTACCACAGTGCCACGGGGGGGGAGCCCGTGCCACGGGGGGTTAGCCACAGTGCCATGGCTTTAAAAATTAGGAGGTTACCCACAGTGCCATGGGGGGGTTAGCCACAGTCCCCGGGGTTTAAAAAGCTTTTTTGATGACACTGCCCGGTAGACACGGAACATTGGGTCTTTGGAGATGGATTTGTCCCTTTGAGATTGCTCGGGCTTCCCCCAATTTGGATTTTCAGTCCTAGACAGTTCTTGGTCTTCTTTTTTTTTCCCCCATGCTCAATGTGGTCAACAAGGACACGGTTGAGTCAACTTTCAAACCATGTCAACTGGCTGAAGTGTGATTTAGTTATTGCCAACAACTGTTAGGTGCCACAGGGAAGTTACAGGGTGTTTTTTACACAAATTTTAAAAAGATCACAGATTTTTCAAACTTTCCCAAAACTTTTGTCCCCCCCCTTTTTTATGTTTGGGGTGGAAAATATCCAATTTTGGTTTAGACAATTCTTTTTTTGGGTTTTTCCCTTTAAGACAAATTAAATGAAGATAAAATACCCAAAAAATTTGTGACTGCAATCATTTTTAGGAAGAAACCGGTTTTTATCTGACAAATTTCAGAGGTCCAAACTTTGGCACCCTGTACTTTGAAGGCATATTCTAGCGATATATCATCAATCTCTATGGGGGGAGCCCCACTTTGACCATGTCGTGATCACAAATAAGTATTATACTCCATCCACACATAAGGCTATGTTCACACGGCTTATTTTGGGACGCATTTCGCCATGTATTGAGAGCGTACTGCGCTCCAATCATCACGGTAATCTATAGCTCTCATAGAGAACTATGGATTACGCCTCCTCTCCCTGCGTATACAATACGATCGTATTGTATACGCGGGGAGATAATTGACACGTCATTTATTCATGGCGCCTACATGCCGCAAGTAATGCATGTGTATGGTGCCGGCTCCCCCCCCCGCCACGGGTGTATGTGCCGATCGGCACGAGCTCCCGAACACCCGCCGTAATTGCGGGGTGCACTGTACGCCCTGCAATTAGCCATGTGAACATAGCCTAAAGCTACAATCAGAAGCCTGCTGGCAGCCACTTACAGATTTACTTGATGGGTCCTAGAACACACTGCACTCTCGAAAATTGCTATAGTGTGCCAAATGTTTGATAGCCAAACATTGGAAACAGAGCTCCCTTCCCTCTAGGGGGACTATATGCTCCCGTATTCAGGAAATCAGGCAGATGGAATATCTCACAGCTCTAAGTAAGGATGAATTGGAGTCCTTTGACAAGATCTGGAAAGCCTGGGACTATTATAGGGTTCCTCAGGACTTCTAGGCTACTCTTTTGGTTGAACTATCGCACACTGCAGACTTGAAAGTTGTCTTGTATGTTATCCCTCGTGTGTCGTGTCTTGTGTTTGCCCAAGAGGTGTTGACTTAGATATTAATGTTATTGCTTACTTTAAGACCAAGCGTCTCTTGTTTCTATTCATGGTTTCTATTGCACTCAGACTACATGTTATGCTGTTACATACTTTGGTATTTACATGTCACATGTTGTGATATGAAAAACATATCTACTTTTGTATTTTCTGATAAAACTGTAATAAAAATACAGTTAAACAAAAAAGAAAATTGCTATAGTGTGAATGCAGACTTGCATGTAAATAGGGAATACTAGAAGTAGCTGAATATCAGTATAATGAAGACAATGCAAGGCATTTTTAGAGTAACTGAACACTATATGTAGATGTGAACTGTACAGTTCTAGCCAGATATATATAATTTCAGGATC
Source organism: Phyllomedusa bahiana (assembly GCA_025379985.1). Classification (NCBI taxonomy): domain Eukaryota; kingdom Metazoa; phylum Chordata; class Amphibia; order Anura; family Hylidae; genus Phyllomedusa; species Phyllomedusa bahiana. Next base: position 22,758 of record JAODAL010011976.1, read on the forward strand.
CAAAAACTAAACCTCCTTCTAGGGTCTCCACCTTTATAAACTTGGAGTTCTGGTCCTCCAGGAGCAGAATATCCTCCTCCATCTTCTTTATTTTGGCTTCTGCCGTCACTTTTTCCAGCTGTAGCTTCTGTCGAGCCGCTTCCTCCTCATCCAACTGTTCCTCCAGATCCTGTAAAAGAGTATCACCCAAATTATAATGGAGCAAGTTAATACCCCCAATACTAGGAGTATGGGCATACCAGTGGGCAGGGAATACGTCCAAACATTAGGATGATATGTGCTTAAAGGGGTTTTGCCACGATGTAATGTTGACGTGGGATCCTCCAAAATGGGTATTTAATCACTTTCAAATATATGTGATTACAAAAAGTGAAGCCTGTGAGTTACAGCATTGCTCAGTCCCCCTTAGTTTCCTGAAAGTTTACATTAGACACGACCAGGACACTGACAGGAACTGATCTGGTGTTTGCACTTCTTATCTGATGACAGGGAACATGAAGGAGCTTGCAAGGGGCTGTGGAAAAAGTGCAGTGTATGAGTTTGTCTGCTGTATTGAGAAAATACTGGTTGTAATATAATTATGTGAGTAAACATTGCAGACGCTCCCTTCTTCCTCACTCTCTGCTCACCCCTTTCCCTTTCACCCCTGCAGCCGTTCATGACTCAGCAGACTTTGTTTATATTCTCTCTTGAGCAGATAAGAGGTCGGGAACTCGCTTCGTAGCAAAACCCCTTTAACAGGGGGACCACTTTATATTAACACATGGGACCGCTTTATTAGAGACCATGGAGGACATCTCATATCATAAGGGAAGAACCAATTGGTTTATACCTGGATGTGGGATTGCATCTTTTTCTTCTCATTCTGCAGGACCTGGGTCCTCTCCTCCTCTTCCTCCATGCGGATCTCCAGATCTCTCAAGATCTCTTCCAGGTCCTGTTTCTTTACAGCCAGACGGGCTCTCATCTCCTCGGCTTCAGCAAACAGCTCGGTCTCGGCTTGGAGCTGCTCCGCCAGAATGTTCTTCTCCTCTACCAGCTAAAGCAGAAGATTAGAGGTTAGGGGTTAACAGAGGAGGCTTAGCATCTTTACTCAGACTTTACAACCCAGGGTTTCAGGCATCAGGCGACCTATATACATATCACCACTAACCTGCTGGTGCTTCCTCTCCATCTCCACAAGTTCTCCCTCAACTTTAGATTGCTTCTCCTTCACCTTCAAGAGTTCTTCATCTTTGGCCAGAAGCTCTTCTTCCTGTCTGGTAACTTGAAGCAGTGGTTTTACCTACAAAACCAACATGGCATTATTGTCAACGCACATAGGGGGGCACAGGAGACTGATCCCAACTACCTACAGGGTGCAGGACTCACCTTTGTGAACAGTCTCCACCATTGCCAGTGCCGCAGTTTTAGGTAGGCAGCGCAGTTTCTCTGAAGTACCTTCAGGGCGCTCAGCTGCTGCTGCTTCTTTGCAAAGGCCCTAAGAGATGACGTTAGATCAGAACACACATCTTAAAGATAATAATAAGGATTTAATACAACTAGGATAGATCATAGAGGACAGGGGGTGAGTTCTGTGCTATATAGGGTTATATGATAGAGGGACAGAAGCTGAGCCTGTGATATATAGGACTATATGATAGAGGGAGAGAAGCTGAGCCCTGTGATATATAGGGTTATATGATAGAGGGAGAAGCTGACCCTCTGTGATATATAGGGTTATATGATAGAGGAGAGGAGCTGAGCTCTGTGATATTATAGGGTTATATGATAGAGGAGAGAAGCTGAGCTCTGGATTATAGGGATATATGATAGACGAGAGAGCTGAGCTCTGTGAGATATAGGGTTATATGATAGGAGAGAAGCTGAGCTCTGTGATATATAGGGTTATAACTTAGCTGGGATAGGAGTACGCTATGAATTATATAGGATTATATGTTTAGAGGAGAGGGCTGAGCTCTGTGATATTTTAGGGTTATATGTTTAGGAGAGAAGCTGAGCTCTTGATATATAGGGCTATTGATGGGAGGGAGGGAAGTGAGCTCTGTGATGTATAGGGCTATATGATAGAAGGAGAGAAGCTGAGCTCTGTGATATATAGGGCTATATAACCTTATGTCTGTTTCTGGATCACCAGTTACAGACTAAAATGAAGGTATTACTAGCGCTCGTGATACAGAGCAATCGAGAAGATCTTTCCGTTTTTTAAAAATGGAAAGAGTCAAATCCCCATCTGTATCATGAGAATTTTTATTTTAAAAATAAGCAATAAAAACAACCAGAATTTAAAACAAAGCCTCTATGTGTTTCGCACGCATCATCGCACGCTTCCTCAGGAGTTTAAATATATGTACAATCCACATTGAATTAGTCTTTATAAACCACTCCCCTTCATTATTTTAACCAATCACATCCTACGGTATTACAAATTGTATATAAACCCATGTCCGTCACCAGCATACACAATGCTTCAAAACCTCTTCACTTAGTCTAAATCAATAGTAGAGCTTACTAAAACATAATCACTCCATATAAATGCACTTACATGTTTGGAGAGATCATCCAATATGATACTCAATTCAACCGCATCATATCGTACCGGAGCGCCGGCACTCAGCCGGAAGCGGATGTCTCCGTCATAGGAAGGGCATCTGCGAGATCAATGTCCATGCTCTGGCTCGTACCGCGCATGGAGGCGTGGGGAGTGATTAACGGACACACCTTTTTTTCGGTTTTTGGAACATTGAATTAGGGTTTTTTATTGCGATAATGATAGATGAGAGAGCTGAGCTCTGTGATATATAGGGTTATATGTAAAGAGGGGAGAGGAGTGAAGCTCTTGGGTTGATATAAAGTGAGTTTATATGATTAGAGAGGAGAGAAGCTGAGCTCTGTGATATTTTGGGTAATATGTTTTGGATGCTAAGTTTCTGAATAAAAAGCAGAGTAATCTTGACAGGACTCCTTAACAGAAAGTGTAAGTCCTGTTTACCCTGCTCACATATAGTGATTAGCAGCTTTCTCTAGATCAGTGTATAGAGCAATCCGTCAATGACTGCAGTGGGTGAGGTACTCCGATTTTTACTCAGGAATTCAAATTATATAAACCAAAAAAATCACAGAGCTCAGCATCTCTCCCTCTATCACATTCTGTTTCCAGGGTGGTAAAAATTGCCTGTGCATGGAGGTCCTACGTTTTCTCACTGAAGGGTGCAAGTAAAGAGCCCATGGCCACATCACATGTTAAAATGTAAGGTTTTGTGCAATGAGTCACCTCATTTTCCTAGTCCAGCTAAGATGCAAGTGGGCAACGAATAGAACCGACACCGGTACTATAATAAGTAATATAAATGTATGATTTGTTTCGTGCTTTTTACTAGATCTATGATGAAATGGAAGCTAGATCCACCTAGTAGTTATTACAAGCACTACAGGTTCCAGTGCCTATAAAGCTCATGACGACTACTACTTACTTTCTGGCTAAGTAGCCTCTGCACACTGCTTGAAAGTAGATAATGATATCTGTTATCTTGAGGTCCCGCTCCTCCTCCAGGTGCGCCAGCACACCCGCACGGAAGAAGATCTTACTCTGGCCAATTCGAAAGAGATTCGGATCCAGCTCAAGAGCCCGGATCTGTTGGAGAAGGAAACAGACAGACGCATAGAAGTCTTAGTGCAGGCATCCTCAGACTGCGGCTTTCCAGCTGTTGGCAAACTACAGCTCCCATCATGCATTTATATAATCTATAACAGTGGGCATGATGGGAGTTGTAGTTTGCCAACAGCTGGAGGGCCGCAGTTTGAGGATACCTGTGTTAGAGCATTTATATACGGTCACTACGTATCAGAAGCTTCGTCCTTACCATTCGCTCACAGGCCTGCTTCCCATCCATGAAGCCTTTAGGGATGGCGTTGGGGGTGAGAATTTCATATCTAGATAAAGAAGATATATAAAAATAAAATCAATTAAAATTTACTTGTAAAGTCTTTGTCATTTTTTGCAGCACAGAGGTTTATCCATTACCTTTGTCTGAACTCCTGGAACACAATGCGGTTGGGGAATCCCTGGCGGCAGATTCGGATACCTTCCAGGACACCGTTACACCTAAGCTGGTCTAGCACCAAGTGAGGGTCCAGCTTACCGGCCTGTATGAGACATAAGGAGGTCCATCTTACACATCACAGTCAAAGCTGGTCATTAAAGTGAAGGCAGCAGAACTAATCCACATATGAGGTCCTCAGGCCCTGCTATATGTATTGGTCCAGCTTCAGCTTTACTCCAAATACGAGGTAAGGGTGTCATTTTAGTCATTGATTGTCGTACTGACCACAAGAAACATCTTGCCAATATTCGGTCATGAGAAGAGGTTCTCCGTGACTATACAGCTAGCGGAAGATACTTAAAAGGGTTTTTCTCACCATGTCGTTTCACAGAGAAACAGCCAGCTTTAGACTCTCACTTCCTGGTCAGGATGTGGGTGGTTCTATAGCAGCAATTGGCACAGCAGCTCTGCTGTTCCTTGCTATACCTGTTACATTGACATGACTGCAGGAGATTTATAATCTGTAATGCACAAGGCTACAGAACAGTGAAAGTTTTAATTTACTTAAGTAAACAAAGTCCTTTGCTAGAGAGAAGATGGGGTGGGGGAATGATTCACCATGGTCAAACGGACTGACGGAAAGCAGCTTGGGACAATAACAAGGCTGATGGCAGAGAAAGGTGGTCGGTAACCAAAGAAAGCTGTGCACTCTAAAGCAGTGTTCCCCAACTCCAGTCCTCACGCCCCATCAACAAGTCATGTTTTCAGGATCTCCCACAGAACGCACTGACAATAATTATATCACCTGTGCACTGCTATGGAGAGCCAGAAAACATGACCTGTTGGTGGCCTTGTGGACTGTTGTTGGGGACCCCTGCTCTAAGGGTATGTTCACACGACAATTGCAGCGTGCACTGCGCAATATGCCGGGTGCTTTGGTAGTCGCGCTGATCTCTTGAAGCACGGGGGAGGGTAGTGGGGGGGAGGGTTCGGAAGCCCACCGGCCCCATTGACATGCATTACTCGTGGCTCAAATAATTTACGTCACTTATCTCCCCGTACGAGTGTATTGTACGCGCGGGGGGACGAGGCATAATCCATAGTTCTCTATGAGAGCTATGGATTACCGTAATTGCGGCACGCATCTCACTGCGTATTAAGTACAAATACGCTGCAAAATGCGCGCTGCAATTACGCCGTGTGAACATACCCTAAGACGAGATAAAATTTCATTTATCTCCTGACCAAAGCAAAATCAACACCTCAATGTATTTGGTAATAGTCTTCATTTACCTTTCGCTACATGTTAAAAGCCAATCACTGTGAGAAAACCCCTTTGATGAAATCTAATATAGGGTTTTGGTGCAGAATGAACTGCTGATGTCTGCTGGCTCCTACCAATCACCCTCGGTCTTCCGTCTTCTCGGGCAGATTATAAGTCCTCACTTGCAGGGTTTTCGTTCCCTTTTGCATCAGTTTGTCACTCATTTATTTCATGATTATTGCTGCTTTCAGGTGGTTCTACAGGAGAGGGACGCCACCCAATTATCGAGTGCCAACTGGATGTCATCCTCTAAAGCAGACCTGCACAACCAGGCAGGACATGGGGGCCAAAACTGCCTGGGAATACCCACACAGACCACCTAGAAGCACCCATTTTGGGAGGGGTTAATACAAGCCCCGTCCCATTGTGGTCTGGTTTTCAGGCCACTAGAAACCCTTTGGCACCAACAGCCGTATGTTGTGAAAGCCTGCCCAAGAGCAATGTGAGGAAGGCACACTTACCCTCTTCTCGTGGTTGGGGATTATACAGCGTACAAAATTGGGGTTGGTATTCCGGAGCGTGGCCATAAGTTTAGTCAATGACTCCTTGTACAGCTGCCCCACGGTCCTGAACATGCCCTTCTTGGTTTTGTATACAGAACCGAAGGCCGTCTCCGTCATCCCAGCCACCTGATCGAGACCAACGATACGATCCACTGCAGCAAGAAGAAAGGGGTACTTAAAAAGAGTGTCCCACAAATTGTTGTATTATGGAAATAGTCTTTACTTTCTGAGTCAGTAAACTCGTCCAGATCACTATCAAGAGCTCGGACACAGAAACAAGTCCTGCAGCTGTGTGAGCAGCACTGAAAGTAAGTAGGGATGTTTCCGTTCACTAATAGTAATAAAAATGTCTAAAAAATTATAAAGACTAGTATAAAATAAAGCTGATTAAAGAGTTAAAAGCAGCAAATATACCGATGCCTTCGGTAGGTCATCACTGTCCTAGGCAGAATTTTCTGTGTTATCTATGGGGCTCACGCTCTGACTAGAACTACTCCTTTGGCTATATTTACACGGCTTAAATTGGGACGTATTTCGCGGCGTACTTCGCTCAATACGGGGTGAGATACGTCCCATTCATTACGGTAATCCACAGTTGTCATAGAGAACTATGGATTACACCTCCTCTCCCCGCTCGTAAGATACGCCGAGCGGGGAAGAGAAGTGACATGTCAACTACTAGCGCCGAATACGCGCCGCAAGCAATGCATGTCTATGAGGCCAGCGGGCTGCCAGCCCCCCCCCCCACACACACAGGAGTTGGCGCGAGCTCCCGAAACCCCGGTGTTATTGCGGGCTGTAATTACGCCCCACAATTATGCCGTGTGAACATACCCTTACTGTGCTCCAGGCACCCAGGCTACTCTACAAAGCTGACTACGTCTACACATTCACCTCCATGTATGTGGTCATAAAAGGAGGCTCTCTGGACTGTCTCTATGTCTGGGAAAGATGCCGTTTAAAAGGAAATACAAAAAAACGGGTTAGAGTCAGCACCAGAGAATATTCACGGTCTGGATATTAGGGTCATAAAGCTACAACCCGAGGCGACATACCGTCCTTCCATAGCTCAGCCACAAACTTGTCAGTGGACTGGTGAAGCAGGGTGGCCACGTTGTCGTTCAGGGGATCCATGTTCTTCATGAGCCACTCGTCAGCTTTATAATCCACCTGTAGCGAAAGACTGAACTCCGTCAATGGGAAACTGGAGGCGAGTCCACGCTCTTAAAGAGGACTCATGATCAGCATATAGCTAGGATACACCGTCAATGTGTGATAATTGTGGGTCTCAAAAGGTAGGACCCACACCTATCTCCGAAACCAGGCCCCAAAACTGCCCAATGGTTACTCTCCATTCACTTCAACAGAAGATCAAAATACAGCCGAGTGCAACCACTCAGATCTGCCATTGAAGTGAATGAAGAGTAACTGCGCAAGCAGCGCCACCTCTTCATTCTGATCGGACCCGTTCTGTTTATAGGTGGGACCTGCACCTATTACACATTGATAGCATATCCTATCAATACGGTTAGCCAGCACAGTTCTTAACAGTTCAGCTGAGATCAATAAGAAATTCTCCATGTTAAAGGTGTGTTCCCAACAAACTGGTGACATATTGCTGCATATACCATCAAAGTGGAATGGTTCCACACCTATTTCAGTAAAAGGTCCCTAAAAGTTAAAGGGGTTGTCTCACTACAAGGATTGCTGCTTTTTATGTTAAAGATCTTGCAAAAACAAGTCACTTTGCAATATGTGTCCATTAACAGTGTCCTACCTATTCCAAGATATCCCCTCTTGTATGAGCTGCATCAGCTCCTCAGGTCACTATAGCTACAGACCTGTTTGATCTCTCCTGATAGGCTGCCAGCGCTGGTTGCTATAGCTACAGACCTGGCTTCTATTGCAGCCTAGTAGAAGCCAGTAAATGCCCCTGAATTCAAGGTGAAACCAAGAAAACAGGACTGAGGTAACATGAATCAATGTAGTGAGACAACCCCTTTAAAGGCTCAGAATGGAGAGCCAGTCACGTTTGCACGCTATTCTCCATTCTGTTCTACCAGAGTTTGCTGTTCAGCCAAACACAGCACTCACCTGTACTCGGAACTACCATACAAGAGAGTCGTGGGCACGTGTGACCAGATCTCCATTCTGAGCCGATACTTTCAGGGGCCCGTTCCTGAGATAGGTGCAGGTTCCAGAGGTGGGACCCGCACCTATCAGGATTTGATGACATAGCCTATTGATAAACCCACAAAGTCTACTGTGGCAACACTCTTAATGCATCTGGTATTAGCACTTCATTTCCTACAATACAAGACACCAAAGCCCAATGTGAAGATAACGGTCTAAAGGGAGAAGGGGTAAAACCTGTAGGCAGACTCCCTTTAAAGGGGTATTCCCATCTCATTTAAGTCATATTGATTGTAGATTGTAAGCTCTTGCTGGTCCTCTCTCCTGTATCTGTTTCTTATTTAGTGTTATTACTGAATTTGTCCTGTCCTATATTATCTACCCGAACCCCTTGTCTTATACAGTGCCCTGGAATAAATGGTGCTGTGAAGAAATTCTAAAAATAAAATAGTGCAGGTCCCAGAAGTTACCAAATGGATATGTTGCGCATGCGCAGTACTCTTTATTCAACTGCCATAGAGCAGAATAAAGAATACAGCACAAGTGTGACCTGCTGTCTACTCTGTAGGGAGACTTTCAGGGACTGGTTCTCAAGTCGGGTGCATTTCCCAGGTGAGACCAACACCATACAGATACTTATGGTATATCCTAGCTATATACTATCGATGTCTTGAGATAGGAACACCCCTTCCAGATGAGCGCATGCATCTATATTATCCATACTTGCCAACCATCTAATTAATTTTAGCTCTACCCCAGGAACACCCAAACCTTACCCAGCAATGCCTATACTCTGCCCAGGAACAGGGATTGCATAAGTTGCGCCCCTTTCACATAATTTATTTCGGTACAGTTGGCAAGTCTGATCATATCATCGTATGATGCCATCGCTGACAGATCATCACTGATGCCGGACCCTCTGTTGGTCTACATGACCACTCATGATCACCACAATGCAGTTAGGTGTCTCACCCTGCCAGCGTAGTGGATGATGCAGAAGTCGGCCTTGTCCTTCAGCTGCTTGGGCTTCTGGAACTTGGGGTGGGTGCCCTGCTCCTGCATCACCTTCTCCACGAAGCTCTTGTCGGTGGCTTTGGGGAACCAGCACTCCTCGTCCAGCAGGGCCAGAATGCCAGGAGGATTAGCCTGCACAGAACAAATGCATGGAAAATCAGATAAGAGCCATAGATGGAGGGATGTCCCTGCACGTAGATGATGAGGACTGTATCCGAGCCCAAGGAAAGGATTCAAATATTATTGTCCATACAAAATCAAAACAGACTTTTAGGAATATCCTCCCTTGGATCATACCCTGACGTTACATATGTAATCAGTGGCTGCCCCCTGATGAATACATAAGATATAAAGGGCGACTGATATGTATTTTGGAGCCCAGGCGCCATCTTTTTTTACACACATTAATTGCGTAGAATGTGCCTGAATCTATGAACCTGTTCTACTGCCGGTCATAGATTTAGCTCCTTCTAGATACTAAGCGGCACTTCTGGCTCAGGAAAACCACTTTTAACTTGGTCTGCCTGTTCCAGCAGTAATGCACACAGATTTGCCGTCGTCCTGTCATAAATTTGCAGAATCATGCGGTTTTAGTTCAACGCCTCCAGCACGCCCCCCAATCTCAGGCGCTTTGTAATGCGCCTAATTTTGGAGTGCACCCGATTATAAATCTAGAGAACAGGGTTGCTCCAGTTTATGGTTTGAAAGGATGCCAGACTACTGGTGCAGCCCCGTACATACATGTTGCCCATAATCTGTACATACATATTTCACCGCTAGATGGTGCTGCATGGTCGGCAAATTTAATTGGTTTCCAGTTTAGAGTGAATCTATCTAGTGCAATCTTTTGTGTTCTCCCGTCATCAAATTTCATAGTGCAGAATATCCTCTGATGAACGATCCCAGAAGCACAAAGAATAATTTAGGCCAATGCTATGATCCCAGAAAGATGATCCGGTCATGTTCTTCCCATGGAAAACATCCAATTATCTTGATCCGCAATACTCACTGGCTTCTCAATGAGGTCGATGCAGGGCTGCAGGTCGAGGCCAAAGTCGAGGAAGGTCCAGGGGATGCCCTCACGCTGGTACTCCTCCTGCTCCAGGATGAACATGGTGTGGTTGAAGAGCTGCTGCAGCTTCTCGTTGGTGTAGTTGATGCAGAGCTGCTCGAAGGAGTTCAGCTGTAAAAGACAAAGATCAGAGAGTTATTCCACTATCAAGAGAAACGCAACCAATGCTAGGTGCATCATACCAGCATACCCGACCCCATCAGTGTAGCAAGGATCCTAGTGCACTATACTCTTCTGCACTGCATACTGGGAGATCAACAGCAAATATAATGCAATAATGACAGTCCAGAGGACCTAAGACCTACAGGGGGCAGTCATTTTCGTAGCCTAAGAGTGCAGCTCTGGATGTGACTTGAGTATATTTGAAGAGATTACATAAGAAAATGTATTGGGTTCTTGTATAATCTACACATAATGTGGATTAATGAATTTAAGACCTAACAATCGTGGTCACCAGCACTGTGTGAGATATCCAGGTCACCGAGGCGTACATTCCCTAATCAAGCTGAGAACATTGGATTATATAAATGACATAACAGGTCATGCTATCTATTTAGGAATTATATTATAATAGAGTCTATCACATGCCCTCCATTGGCAACGTCAGCATCGAACTGGCGCAAATCATGAACAGATGACTGACCTCCGGAGCAAGATTTCTGGGTCTAGACATTAAAGCATGTCTTATGGTACGAGGTGAATGAAGTAAAAATAAGAAACGTTGTAATACATCTTAATCTGTGAAAACCATTCCCCTACTTCTTGCTTCCTTATCTGCTTCCTCATGTTAATCACTTAGATGCAAGGGTTTAGTTTTACAATGAGCTCATGTTACAGCTGCCCATAAAGATCTATGAATAGGGGAGGGAGTGAAAGGGAAAGCAGTTGCACAGGCACCCCACGAGCATAGTGGGCCCTCCTGGGCAGCCGCCTACCCTACCCAGAGGCGTGACTCGGCCCCTACAGGGCCGGACACGCCGCGTCTTTAAGCTTTATTTCCTAGGCCAACAACCCATAGGCTTCCAGCCTAGAACATCCCAGGAGCTACGTCCCAGCATAGGCGGCGTGATGACGTCATGGCACTCACGCTAGAAACTGGCTCCCAGAGCGAGGTCCCGGACAGGGACCTTTTTACATTTTTTTTTTCAAAGTCAGAGGGGGCCACATATCACTTACAACAGCCTATATACATGGGGCCTATAACCTACAGGGACCTCTATACATAGGGGCTATAACCTACAGGGGGCTGTATACATAAAGCCTATAAGCTACAGGGCGCTATATACATAAAGCCTATAACCTACAGGGCGCTATATACATAAAGCCTATAACCTACAGGGCGCTATATACAAGGACCTATAACCTACAGTGGGTAGTATATCTACCTACAGGGGGATGTATACCTAGCTACTCGGATCTATATACCTACCTATGGGTCTAGATACTTATCTACTAAGTGGTGGGCAACATTGCTACCCATTTACTTAATGGGGGTGCCCAGAACAGTAGAAGGAATTGGTAGGAAAGTGCTAATAAGGTAAGATGTCTAAGATGTGTGTGTAGTAAATTCTGTAGGGACGAGTTGTGGCCGGGAGAAGTCGTCATGGTGGTCTGGATGGAAGGAGAAGAAAAGGGAAAAAGAACGATTCAGAGAATAACTGATCAGAGAAGATGTCTCCTGTGAATCCCTGGATGTCAGGGGTTTCTTTACTGTGTTGGATCAGTGCTATAGTCACTTATGTGAGGTGACCTGAGCTGGTGGTCTCTATATGGTGGTGTTGTAGGTTATACCTGAGCTGGTGTCTGACCTCTATGTGGTCTCTATATGGCGGTGTTGTAGGTTATACCTGAGCTGGTGTCTGACCTCTATGTGGTCTCTATATGGCGGTGTTATAGGTTATACCTGAGCTGGTGTCTGATGTCTATGTGGTCTCTATATGGTGGTGTTGTAGGTTATACCTGAGCTGGTGTCTGACCTCTATGTGGTCTCTATATGGTGGTGTTGTAGGTTATACCTGAGCTGGTGTCTGACCTCTATGTGGTCTCTATATGGTGGTGTTGTAGGTTGTACTGAGCTGGTGTCTGACCTCTATGTGGTCTCTATATGGTGGTGTTGTAGGTTATACCTGAGCTGGTGTCTGACCTGTATGTGGTCTCTATATGGTGGTGTTGTAGGTTATACCTGAGCTGGTGTCTGACCTCTATGTGGTCTCTATATGGCGGTGTTGTAGGTTATAATGGGTACATTTAAACCTTTGAGTGATTTTGTTGGATGGGGGGCCCAGTGCACAGCTCTGCCCAGGGGCCCATAACGCTGTTAAGACGGCACTGGACTCAGGCACATAATTAGCATCATTTACGTTATCAGACAGAAGACTAGCTATGAGCCCAGCATTTAAAGGGGTATTCCCATCACAGCAAGTGCTGCAGGAAGGACCAATTACTGTAAAGTAAGCAATTTTCAAAATGCATGTTTAACAAAAAAAATATGTATGCTTTACCTAATACAGGCCTATTTTGCACCTTTAACTTGCTCTCTTGTCTTCTTAGTTACCGACCACCACTGTGTGCTTTCAGTGGTCGCCAGTTATGCATCGTTATCAAAGACAGTCTGAGAATAAGTTTCTGATTGGGGAAAGGTAGGGGGAGTCCACATGAGTCAAGGTGTCTTCTCTGTCCTGGCCACAGGCAACGTAACAGCAACGTTACATTGCCGCCACCACTGAAAGTGAAATGGAAAGTAGCCTCAAAGGGGCTATCCTGTCCTCCTTGTGGGGGGCCAAATTATCTTAAAAATAACAAAGGGTGCACCGAGAAAACACAGATATAACCTTTGTTCCCATCCACAACAAAAGCATACAGTGTTTGTCAGTACCCAAGGAGACAGGAGAAAGTTGAAGGTGCAAAAAAGGCCTGTATTAGGTAAACCATACATATTTTTCAATAATATTTATATTGAAAATTGCTTGCTTAACCATAACTGGCCCTTCCAGCAGCACTTGCTGTGATGGGAATACTCCTTCAAGTGAGATAAAACACCCAGTATACAGCACACATCATCCTTGTGTGTGTTTGATCTGCTCTTCCTCTATCAATAGACATCTATAAGCAGTCTTAACCTAAGTGCTCAGTTCAGCTAAATTGTCTCCTCCACAGGGAACATATCCTTAGTAGTTATTAAGTAAGTGAGCAGATAAGAATGCAGAAGAGCAAGAAAAGGAGACTGATAAGAAGGAAGGCTTTGTCTCCAACACAAAGCTTCTTATTTTTACTTCTACTGCTGATTTATAGGAAGATGTGTTATAACTGCAGTTACACTTTAACATTCTACCTCAAGAAACTGGTGTCACCAAAAGTGAAAGCAAACCTCAAAGATCTCAAAGCCGGCAATATCCAGGATGCCGATAAAGGAGGCCCCTTGGCGCTTGGTGCGGTCCAAAGCTTTGTTGATCCGATGGACCAGCCAGCGGAAGAGCCGCTCATAGGTGGCTTTGGCCAAAGCTTCTATAGCAAAGTCCGCCTGGAAAAAAAAAAAAAAAAGAATAAAATAGCCGTTATTCCAGAGTCCCTATAAGAAGTATATCTGTGCATTAACTCCTTAACGACCGCCCACCGACTTTTGACGTCGGCCGGTGCGGGTCGTTCGTCTACAGCGACGTCTTTTAGCGTCGCTGCAGACATCGGAGTTTGTGGCTCCTGGTGCTGCAGCCGCGCTGAGATCGGGGCTGTACTACACAACACTGGTCCCAGAGCATCTCCTGGGAGCACTGGGGAGCGGAGGAAACCTCTGCATCCCGGTGCTTTAACCCTTTGATTGCGCGGATCGTCACCGCAGCGCAATCAAAGGGTTTCTCTGCTCTATCGGGTGATCGGAACGCCTGGTGACCCAACAGAGCTCAGGCAACGGCTGCACAGTCTGTGTAACGAGCCAGTGACCAGGACAGACTGTGCGCTGTCCTGATCACTGCCTGTGTCAAACTGACACAGATTATAATATATTAGCATATATGAATACTCTAATACATGACTAAGTGTAAAAAAAAAAAAAAAGTAAAATAAAAAAAATATTGAATTAAAAATTGTGCATATATTACACAAAAAAAACCCCTACACATTAGGTATCCACACGACCGTAATAACCTGTAGAATTAATCTTACAAGTTATTAAATGTGAATGGTTTAAAACAAATGCGGCAATTACTGATACGTGAACTTAAACTATTTCCCCATACAGTACAACTTGTCTCGAATAAAACGAGGCCTCATACAACTGCGTCATTGAAAAAATAAAAAAGCTACAACTGTTGAAACGCAAGGAGGCAAAAACTAAAAAATTTTCTGGTCATTAACTACTTTTCCGGCCCGGGGCTTAAGGGGTACCTCCATCATAAGGGAGTATTTTACCATTAGGTCCAAAATTCTACCCAAATTGCATACTATATTTAAAGTACTTTGAGCAATGTATTTTTCTAATATTCAGCCCCAAATTCATACGATGAAGTCTTCATTTAAAAAAAAAAAAAAAGAAAAAAAAAAAAAGATCTTAATCCCACAAATATTTCAGGAACGTGTCCTCATGAGACGCATGGATCTATGTTTGGATAACCTCAGGTACATAAACACAGGACTATTTTTGTTGCAAGCACACAAGCAGAGCAGGCTGGTGCCCGGTTCGCTGCTTCCTCTGCTTGCGTCTTGCCCGTGACGGGGCCTCTGCTCACCTGCTCTTTTGTCTGAGCCTTCTGCACATAGTCCCGGCCCACTTTGATGCGTGGAGTGAGGATGGCTCGGGTAAACTCCATGACGTTCATGCCCAGCAGATGGCAGAGTTTCTGTGCGGCTGGAAAAAGAATACAGGATGAGGCCTTGCACCTGGTCTGTGTCAAGCAGAGCTCACCTCCCTGTAACCCTCGGAGGCTGAGAGGTGGCAGTAAGGGGAGGTTGGGGTTCGTAGCCAAATAGCTATCAGCTGCTGGAGATCAGCCCTTAGCATTCAGTTCATGAATAACCTATAAGAACAGATCCAGCCCATATCTGCTAAACGTTGCTCAGGGGAGAGATTGGATTTGCTTGCCTTATTACTAAGCAGCTCAAATTCACTAAATATATTATTTCTGTAGTGGATTCTAGGAACATGCATATGTTAAATTTGTCCCCACTTGTATGTAGAGGAAGTTAAATAGGGGTTGCACATATGGGTATGTTATATGGTGGCCCCCTTTATTATCTATTATGGATTTCCCTCTGCTGCTGCAGAGCCAAAATAGGTTGGTAACACACTTTCTTAAGGTAACAGAATGTCCAATAGTGAATTGAAGGTACACAGCTACTATCTGATATGGAACTACAAGTGCCAGCATGCTCCTTAAAGGGGTTGTCTCACTACATTAATTCATCTTACCTCAGTCCTGTTTTCATTTTGAATTCAGGGGCATTTACTGGCTTCTACTAGGCTGCAGTAGAAGCCAGGTCTGTAGCTATAGCAACCAGTGCTAGCAGCCTATCAGGGTAGATCAAACAGGTCTGTAGCTATAGCGACCTGAGGAGCTGATGCAGCCCATACAAGAGGGGATATCTAGAAATAGGTAGGACATTGTTAATGGACACATATTGCAAAGTGACTTGTTTTTGCAAGATCTTTAACATAAAAAGCAATCCCTGTAATGAGACAACCCCTTTAAGTCTCAATTTGTAACTAGGGGACAGATGTAAGTCGGAACGGTGTAGAGTCGAGGACTGCCTGTACAAACTAAGAAGGAAATGGGGGATCAGTGCAGACCAAGGAAAAACTAAATACGTATGACTTGGAAACTCTACAGCATCCTTTAATATGACAGTCAATGCCACATAGGTGCTGGATTGTGAAAGATTCTGGATTATTGGATGTCACAGAAGAAAAAAAAAAATCTGTAATACCTTCTTTTAGAGATAGAGAATGCAGATAAACATAGACCAGGATGAATATCCTAAGGCTACGTTCACACGGCTTAATTGCGGGATGTATTTCGCCCCGCAATTACGCCGTGCGTACAGGGGCAGGGCGTGGGGGGGTGGGGCGCGTCAGCCCGCCGGCCCCACAGCTATTCATTACTAGCGGCGCGTATTCGCCACTAGTAATTGACATGTCACTTATCTCCCCCGCGGCGTATTGTGCGAGCGGGGAGGGGAGACGTAATCCATAGTTCTCTATGATAACTGTGGATTACCGTAATGACTGGGACGTATCTCGGCCCATATTTCGCGCCGTACTGCGAGATACGTCCCAAAATAAGCCGTGTGAACATAGCCTTAGGGTTCCTGTTCGTTCTTGAGAACCTCCACATATACATCGCAGCTGGATTAAAAGAGATTTCCTTATCCTAAAGGCAGACCATGTATTTTTGTCATCTATGACAGTCATTTACAACCTGCATCTCTTTGGTTGTGGTGGAACTACAATTCCCAGTATGTTCTGGCTGTAGTTGGCAGAAAGTGACAGCTTGTAAAGGGCAGCAGCAATGTGGGCGGCTGTGTAATACGCTTCACTATAAAACCATTCTAGAATTTGTGACCGTCCGCTGCTGGACCTGAGCTTATACTAAATTCCTGCACTTTGGAAAACAATAGGTTATGGCTCCAGCGCATATATATATATATTTTTTTTTTGCTTGGCTTACACACATCCCTTGGGGTTTGGAGAGTTTGGCTGCAGATTCTTGGCCTCTGTTCTGTTCTCGACCGTGCGGACACAATAAAAATAAACACTTTGAACGCGCTATGTAGATTCTGCCTTCAGCGCACGCCCAAGCCCCCCACCCCCGACTCCTGGAAAAGGATTTGACGAAATTATTAGCAGGGAGGAGCTACTGCACGTGGGCTGTTCTTAAGTGTCGGAGATGTGGTATCGCTGGGGCACAATCCAGCCAAGTATTGTACTGGATGGGATCATAAAATATTCAGAAATATCTGTCCCTCATGTATGGGTTTTAGTACTTTTCGAAAGTGTACATTTTTTTTTTATAGCTCTTACGTGGTGGAAGACCTCCTATAAAGCTTGTCTTCTGTATGACGACTCTACCCGTGCTCCAGCAGCTATGTATTATAGCGATTTATCAGGCTACAGTTCTAGGATAGCACAGAGCAGAAGTGTTGTAACCAAAGGTCTTCTCATCAGAAACAGTCCTGGGGCTTACTGAAGGTTCTCCTTTAAAGGGGTGTTCCCACCATTGCCATCAAAAGCTCTATGGTGGGTACATCCCTTTAAGGTTGGCAGCTTACTTTTAGGTATATGGCATACCCAACTAAACTTCACGCCCCTATATGCCACACACAGTGGGAACTTCCTAGATAACTAATTAAAGGCGACTTCAGTTGGTCAGTGCATGTACCTTGTATTTACTATTGCACATTCTGTTACCTTGCAGTCAATACGGTAAGAAAGTGTGTCACCAACCTATCTTGGCCCTGCAGAAGAGGGGACACAGAGTGGAGACCTCCTAGATAATTTAAAGCGACTTCATTTGCTCAATGTATGTACCTTGTATTAAATTATTGGACATTCTGTTAACTTGGAGTCAATACTGTAATAAAGTGTGTTACCAACCTATCTTGGCCCTGCAGCACAAGAGGAAACACACACAGGCCGACCTTGTAAATAATTTAAGGCGATTGAATTTGCTCACTGCATGTATCTTGTATTAACTATGCGACATTCGGTTACCTTGGAATCAATACGGTAATAAAGTGTGTCACCAACCTATCTTGTCACATCGGACCTCTAAGTCCTGATGAAGCCAGGTTAGCTGGCAAAACATGTCGGGGAGGTCAGGTATCACGTTTTAAATTGTGATTTCTCACCTCTGTCTACAAGTGTCACCTTCTGCAGGGGTGTCACAAGGAGGCCTTATTTGTTCTGTGTCCATGAGATTAGGGACGACTGCCCAAGTAGTAGGCTTGGGATCCCTTACTGGAGTTAGTAATTTGCTATAGATATAAGGCTCTCCTGTTAATAGGTGGTGCTCCACCAGACTTAATAGAAAAGGAGTTATTCCTTCTTTCTGAAGCAAAAAGGGTTAAATGATGAGGTTAGAAATCAGGTTTTTAAATAGTGTGTATAGAGGTTAAGAGTTATATATAATAAAAGTTACGTTTTAGTGTTTAACAGATAGTTAACTGATAGAGTTTAAGTTTGCCTATGGCAAAATAGTAAATATAGTGACCAACCTATCTTGGCCCTGCAGTAGAAGAGGGGACACACGCAGTGGAGTCCTCCTAGATACTTAAGGTGTTACAGAGGGTATACTAAATCAGAGGATACATCTGCCTGTCCCACATCCCAGCGAGAGATTATCCCCTTATATTTATCACAGGGAGACTTCCCAAGACATCTAATAATCTACACATACTAGGGACTATATACAATCCCTATGGACATAACTTGCAAAATCTCACCAACCTGTGTTCTCCGGCATCGACGCCTGGTCTGTATTCCTCTCCTTCTTGAAGACAATGTTTCCAAATTGAAGAACTGAAGAAACTACCTTCAGCATGGCTATTGGATAAGAAAGGAGAAGGGAAGCATAAGGGGATGAGTCTGCAAGACGTATTGAATGATAGTCAACAGCCATAATACTGTTTGTAACCCCCAAGATTATCTTGTAGGTAAAGTGAAGCAACCCAAGACCAATGACCTCCAACCTATAGCTTCTGAATTCTTGGAAAACTCTCCTCGTGCCCCGAAAGCCATCAATCATCTTACTTACACAGAATCTCGTCATGAGAGAAGCCCATGATATGCATTGCTTCCATGGTCTCTTGAAAGTTGTCCTTGTCCTGCTGCCCGGGGATAGGTATGTAGCCATTAGAGACAAATTTGTAGTTGTTGAAGCCATCCAGCAGTAGATCCGCTATGTTTGGAGAGAAAGTCACAAGGTTAAAAAGTGCTCCTCAACAAAGAGTCAGCGAGATGATATCTACTCTGTGAGGAATGAGGGACAGGACTTACACTTCAGGTGTTCTCCTGATCCTGCAAGCAGCTGGTAGAAGATATGAAAGGTCCTCTCGTCTTTGGCCTGACGGATGGCTCGAGACTTTTCTAGCAAATCTGGGAACTGGAGTTAAGAAGTTTATAAGAAGCAAATTAATAGATATTTTCAGGGAGATCCGGATACCTTTGTTATGACCTTCTGAAAACCTAATACAGATTTTCCTATTCAGGGTACCGCAGAGAGACAAATTAAACAAATACTGTCCATTTTAGAGTAGTGATTGATGCCTCAAGAAGACCTAGAAAGTTCTGGAATAGTGATATAGACCTTAAAATAAGAGTCCTTCAACAAAGATCCTTAAAGGGGTTCTACCATGATAGACGATAATGGCATAACGATAGCATATACCATCAAGTTCTGATAGGTAAAGATCCAGAGGTGGAACGCCAACCTATCTTGGGAACAGGCTCTCCGAAAGTTACAGCGCAGACTGGAGAGCCGGTCATTCTTGGACACGACTCTCCATTCTGTTCAATATGAGTTACGAGAAGAGCTGAACACACGGCTCACTTGTACTCAATCTGTCATAGAACAGAATGGAGAGTAACAGCGCAAGCATGGTCAGCTCTGTCGGTGTACATTTCGGCCATATTTTTAATTTGTGGTAGAATCATTTTAAAAGGGGTTGTCGAGAAAATAAAGAAAAAAACAAAACAAAACATCGCTGCTTTCTTCCAGAAACAGCGCCACCCTTGCGCATGGGGTGTGTCTGATATTAAAGCCCAGCCTCATTTATTTTAAGAGAGACAATTTGAAATATCAGACACACCCCATAGCTAGTCGTAGTTCTGTTTATGGTTGAAAGCAGCCCTGTCTGGTCATGGACCCTTCAAATGCCATATTGTGGCTTGCTGCAGGCTTCTCCCCATCCTCCTTGGTTCACTGGGCCAAGAAAACATGGGAATATCTAAAAAAAAAAATAAAAAAAAATAAATAGATGTCAGTACAATTACTTAAAAAATGGCAGAAATGATGACTAATGTGGCTCCCTTTCAATAAGACCCCAGGGAAGTGGTCAAATGATGACCAATCATGCTTATCTCCTCCTGTTACTCATAGGTTGGCATAGACTTTAGATGGTAGCCTCCTCGCCCAGAGGGCTCAGGTTACAGCCCATTGTGGCCACAATTCACTAGTATTAATATGTCATTAAGATGCCGAAACTGGCTAAAGATAGAACAGATGGGCATAGCAGACTCATGTGGGCCTGAATGAAGATTGCTACTGGTGGCTATAGAAGGAAACCCTCTTCCTAAAATAGAACTTTTATTTAATATACATTAAAAGTTCAGACTAACTTAAACACCTTACAGATACAAAAATATATACCTAGACATCTATGCATCAACCAACGTGGGATTTATGCTAACATCTTTGAACACCATGATGGCTGTAACCCATGGTTCATAGTCCAGTAGACCCCTGATGAAAAAGGGGGAAACGCCTCTTTGGCTACTATTACATACATGTATTGAATGCCAAATTGAGCTTTGGATTGTCAATGTGTAGACTGCCATATTTTTGAAGGTATAGGTGTGTTATATGTTTGGTGCTTTTGAATTGATGTAGTTTTAAGCTGGTCTGTGGCACCTATGCAGTGTATATTGTAGTTTGTACCCAGGTTGTAACAGGGTGAGCCATCGAGAGGTGGGACCGCCCTTATTGAGGCGACTCTCCCACCTGTTACTAGGGTATAATAGGGACTAGTGTATCTGTGTTTACTCTTTTGATTGGATTAATTGGTCCCAATTGGTTTGGATTTATTCACTCTACCTGCATAGATGTCTAGGTATATATCTTTGTATCTGTTAGGTGTTTAAAGGGGTTGTCTCACTACAAGGATTGTTTTTTATTTTAAAGATCTTGCCGAAACGAGTCATTTTTCAATATATCTCCATTAACAGTGTCCTATCTATTCCAAGATATTCACTCTTGCATGAACTGCATCAGCTCCTTAGGTCGCTATAGCTACAGACCTGGTTGATCTCTCCTGATAGGCTGCCAGCACTGGTTGCTATAGCTACAGAACTGGCTTCTACTGCAGCCTAGTGGAAGCCAGTAAATTGAACCCCTGAATTCAAAGTGGAACCAAGAAACCAGGACTGAGGTAAGATGAATCAATGTAGTGAGACAAACCCTTTAAGTTAGTCTGCACTTTTAATGCATATTAAATAAAAGTTATATTTTACGAAGAGGGTTTCCTTTTTTCTGTGATTTTTGTGGCCGATAATGGAACCCCAACAAATAGTGATTTTTTTTTGGGGTGAATTTCTTACTGGTGGCTATAGGCCTATGTCATGACCCTTGATAGGTACTTGGGGCAGGATGGTGGGTGCTGCTACACAGAACAGATGCCATAAACTACACAGGCTGTCCTGACCGATACTCATACATTCCTGCAGTCCACATGAAGGCTATGTATATGCATATCCATTCAGTAGGTGCATACACGTCCTGGCCCTCCTCATCTTCAGGGTAGGACAGTGTTAAACCAGCCCAGCATCAGGGAGAAGTGGAGTGGTTTTAATTAAGAAAAGCTGAATTTCATCTTAAACTTGGCGCTGGGAGGAATCTGAGGAATGATATTTAATTTCCCTGCCGTAGAGATATTTTTTGCTGAGAAATGCCACGTTTGGGTTGAGCTCCCTCCACGGTGTCCCTACTAATAACAGCCTGTGGCATAGTGAATAAACACTAAATCCCAGGGCAGTAACATGAGATAATGAGTACACGAGATTCCTGGCTCGCTCACTCCTAAGAGCACAATCCGTTATCCGAGGACATAGTTGGGGGCAGGGCTTCTGGGGAGACTTCGAAGCTTGTCGAAACGAGATAAAGACTCCTACAGGGAAAAAAAAAAAAGTCCACTAGTTCAGTCTGGAAACCATCAGCAAGCATGACGGGTGCTGCTGACAGATCTCATGGCTTGCCTGAAAACCCAGAAAGGCAGAGTTTAATAGTGATGAACATGCCGAATAATGAAATCAGCATGTGGCCTTATGGGGGACTCAGATGTGCCCCTGGACTCCACCTGAGGGCCCCACATTGTGTACATTATAGTACCAGTAATATTCCTTACCTGCAGCGGAATGTAGGATAGCTCAATGATGCAGCAGTCTGTCAGGTCACATGAACTGCTCTCTGCTTAGATTAAAGCCACTGTGCTTTTGATGCTGACACACCATGCTGTGTGCAGGCCCAGTGTCAGCAGTGAGAAATCCTGTATTCAGCTGCAGGTAAGCATAATTACTGGCACTGTGCACTTAGAGGCAATTTGTAATGAACTAAGGGTACAGCCACACGGCAAATATAAAATGCCAGTCGGATTACGTCTTTTGAATGGTTTTGGGGAACGGTTCTGTCCGCGGTGTCCGGATTCATCCATCCCACTGACTAGATTGTGCATGCTCCAGCTTTTGGGCACCAAGGTCCGTGCCCCCTAAAAAGTCCATCCGGGTGGCCCTGTGACAAGGGTCCGCCCCCTACAACTCCGAAACCGTCAGAAATCCGCCCTGCCACAATCCCCTTTTCTTGTGTGTACGTCTCGTAGCCTAATAGGGTGGGGGGGGGAAGAAAAAAAAAAAATAAAAAAAGAAAAGAAGTGGGTCGGCCCTGCCTACGCCGGAACCCTCTACACAAGAGGAGGTCCTGTCAGACCCAGTTAGCCTGCTACAAAACCAAAGCATGCTCGCAGTACCCTGCGCGCCGTCCCTATAAAACAAGGGTCGCACGCCCGCGCCGAGCCCCCTAACCAGACAAGGGTCGGCCCACACAGAAAAGGGTCTCCCGCCGGCCCCCTAAGACAAGGGTGGCCTGCCGCGCCGCCCCTACAGAAAAGGGTGGCCCTCCGCCCGCCCCCCTACAAAAAGGGGTTTGGGCCCCCCTACAAAAAAGGGGTCGGCCCTGCCGCGCCGTCCCCCTACAGACAAGGGTCCGGCCCTGCCACATGCCCTTCTTCCTCCTCCAGGTGTAGTATTCGACTCTCGTAGGCTCTAGTCCAGGGGTGTCAAACTGGCGGCCCTCCAGTTTGGGAAAAAACAACCCCCGTCATGCCCCTTTTAAAATTTATACAATGCATGACGGGAGTTGTAGTTTAAAAAAGGGGGGCCCCAGTTTGACACCTGTGCTCTAGTCCTTGATAATTGCAGGAGGTGGCATTACTTTGACCCAAAGAAATATGCCTGGAATATGGAGGCATCATTCAAGTTTGCAGAATGATCTTTTGGAGGGCGATGAGCAGAGGCTGCAGGGTGGGTATATGGGCGATGCCAGTTGCCTACCACTGGACTAAGGTGATATTTCCACATTCTACACATGTAGAAGGTCCTGAGGTCAGACCCAGTAGGACACAGTGCTATCCAGAGACCATTTAAGCATGAACTCGGCACGTACACACGTTCACGGATCCCAAATATAAAAATATCCAAGGAGATAGCACGCCCGCTGCCAGAGGAACGCGGCGCCGAACAGATCCGCCATGCAAAAGAAAATTCTCACATACCCCGGGGCACGAAGGGTTTGAGTGACTATTTTAGGAAGTTCTCAGCTAAGATCCATAGCCGTGTGATATAGCAGCCGCCATAAATTCATTGTTATGGACTTGGGGCATTTACACAGATTTGGGAGCTAAACCCAAATTGGCAGCCATGTGAAAGAACAGGAAATCTGAGTTTATCCTACGCCCGAGTCTATCCACAACTTCCCACTGCTATTTCTTGAAGTTCTTGGGGCTCGGAGGCCGGGCATGAGGTCACTGGGCGAGGTGGCAGAGGGGGCAAGAAAAAGGATACAGGTTTCGATATTGGCCCCCACAATGTAACCGGTCACGTCAAAGTTTATGCGGATAAACTTGCCCTGGAGAGAGAGAAGAAAAATCAGAATCATTATATATCAATTACCTATAATCAGTCGCAGTCCACACTTGTCAGAGGCTCTCGGATGTTCGCGGCTGTGTGCGGATCACCTAAATAATGCTTCATCATCCACAAAAAGTGGTGCAACTGACAGACTGCATTTTAAAGTTCCACTGTTAAGACCTCTGCTGGCCATCAGTGACTAGAACTAGTAACCAAGACCTCTGCTGGCCATCAGTGAAGAGAACCATTCACCAAGACCTCTGCTAGCCATCAGTGAAGAGAACTAGTCACCAAGACCTCTGCTGGCCATCAGCGAAGAGAACCAGTCACCAAGACCTCTGCTGGCCATCAGCGAGGAGAACCAGTCACCAAGACCTCTGCTGGCCATCAGCGACGAGAACCAGTCACCAAGACCTCTGCTGGCCATCAGCGACGAGAACCAGTCACCAAGACCTCTGCTGGCCATCAGCGACGAGAACCAGTCACCAAGACCTCTGCTGGCCATCAGCGACGAGAACCAGTCACCCACCAAGACCTCTGCTGGCCATCAGCGAGAGAACCAGTCACCAAGACCTCTGCTGGCCATCAGCGAGAGAACCAGTCACCAAGACCTCTGCTGGCCATCAGCGACGGGGAACCAGTCACCAAGACCTCTGCTGGCCAGCAGCGACGAGAACCAGTCACCAAGACCTCTGCTGGCCATCAGCGACGAGAACCAGTCACCAAGACCTCTGCTGGCCATCCGCGAGGCGAACCAGTCACCAAGACCTCTGCTGGCCATCAGCGAGGCGAACCAGTCACCAAGACCTCTGCTGGCCATCAGGCAGGAAACTAGTCACCAAGACCTCTGCTGGCCATCAGTGACTAGAACAGTCACCAAGACCTCTGCTGGCCATCAGCGAGGAGAACCAGTCACCAAGACCTCTGCTGGCCATCAGTGACTAGAACAGTCACCAAGACCTCTGCTGCTATCAGTTACGAGAACTATTCACCAAGACCTCTGTTTACCATCATCAGTGACTAGAACTAGTCACCAAGACCTCTGCTGGCCATCAGTGACTAGAACTAGGCACCAAGACCTCTGCTGGCCATCAGTGACTAGAACAGTCACCAAGACCTCTGCTGGCCATCAGTGACTAGAACCAGTCACCAAGACCTCTGCTGGCCATCAGTGAAGAGAAATATTCACTAAGACCTCTGCTTACCATCAATGAAATCAATGAATAGAAATATTCAATAAGACCTCTGCTGGCCATCAGTGTATACAACTATTCACCAAGACCTCTGCTGCTATCAGTGACGAGAACTATTCACCAAGACCTCTGTTTACCATCAATGAATAGTAATATTCAACAAGACCTTTGATGGCCATCAGCGAGGAGAACTATTCACCAAGACCTCTGCTGGCCATCAGCAAATAGAACTAGTCACCAAGACCTCTGCTGGCCATCAGTGAAAAGAAAAATTAACTAAGACCTCTGCTGGCCATCAGGGAATAGAAACATTCACAAAGACCTCTGCTGGCCATCAGCAAATAGAAATCACCGACTCTTGGCCGTCAGTGAAAGAAATTACATGATACTGGCTCAGTAAATTAGAAAAATCTGTGGACATCAGTGAAACGAAAAATTCACTAAGACCTCTGCTTGCCATCAATGAATATAAATATTCCCTTTTCAGACCTATACTTGCCATCAGTGAATAGATTAGAGTATGACAGCCTGCCCAGATCACATGATTCTCACATAACATGAAAGGAGAAAGCCTGGATATATTGCAACCAACTCATCAGCGGTCAGCAGCACATGTCAAGCATTGCATTCATTGACAGCAAGCAGAGATCTTTAAATAGCCTTGAAACAAAATATAGATGAAAACCAAGTAACGGCATCCAGGTAGAACAGTCACCAGCAGAGAATTCAGACTGAAGCCGCTCCTCATACATAGCTTGGACATTGATGGACGGAGTCCAGACGTCTTGAAGGCTCGCCAAGACAATGCAGACACTTGAGGAACGCCTGAAAATCGAGCAGTGCGTCCCCGGGGGCAGCTTGTGGGTGAGCTCACAGCATTGCCTTGTGCACTAAGCCTTTATTTCAGGCAAGCAGCGCCATCATATAATCAGGTGGCGTCAGGACAGGGGAGTCTCTGCCGGGAGGATTACCTAGAAGGAAGCAGATACTGGCCGGACGCTACTCACAAGGAGCTTTATGTCCAGAGATGCTCTGGGCATCTGCACACTGGCCTGGCAGAGGAGAAGCAGTGCCCCCCTAAGCTAATGGCAGGCAGTGTGCCCCACATAAGGGCTGTATGGATAACCCTCTGCCACTTACAAAGCGGGATGAGTTGTCGTTCTTGACCGTCTTGGCATTCCCAAAAGACTCTAAGATGGGGTTGGCTTGCAGCAGTTGGCGTTCTAACTCGCCCTATAGCGAAAAAAAAAGAAAATCACACAATTACATGAAACCTCTCTGCAGGGCGATGACCACCACACAGCAAGGCATCATAGGAATATGTCCACTAGGGTTGTCAGGGCCCGCCCGTATGAGCCCATCTATACCTCCATCTCTATGATGGCCATTAACCCTTATGTTCTTCTACCCCAACATCACATGATCCAAATCAATCCACCATTGATTTTTAAAGATTTTCTTATTGTCCCAACTACTCAATTGTGTTTCCAATAAGGGCTATACCCTAAGATACACATCCCGGGCTTCCATACTGGTTGACAATTAGGCAGCATTGCTGCTCAGGACTATGGGAAAGCTGAGTGAAACCCCCATGGAGATCTAACTAAGCAACAACTGCAACTAGATCAATTACTAATACAGCTGCTCTCTTCCCCCTCCGAAATGTCAGTCACGATTACCAAGCCATCGCTGACTTTCCTCCCCCACTATAATACCGCCATTTAAGTGTCACAGCACAGAACACCACGCAGCAAAGGCACGTTTATGTAAATGCACTTGTAGGACAATAAATCCGCCATCTTGTTCCCCCTTGCCCCCTCCGCCCCAGCAGCTCGCCTAGGGCCATAAGGCTTTGTTCACAACAATAGCAGTTATCAAGCCTGCAGGTGAGTGCCAAGCATTATGGGAAGGTTACTGGTGTCACAAAGCTGTTGAGGAAAAAGCCCTGCAGAGCATGATTACTGAGGGGGGAGTACCGCAAGAAACACCTCAGTGACAGAGTAATGCTCAGAGGGGAGGAGGAAGAATAAGAATAGATTGCGGAAAGAATGGAGGCGACTATACTGGGAAATAAATGCAACCTGTGTCACCTCTGAACAATGCTAACTAATGTTACACAAGCAGTAAGGTCCCTATATACATACACTACTTATCCTGAATTCTACTCCAGAGCTGCGCTCACTATTCTGCTGGTGCAGTCACTCTATACACATTACTTATCCTGTACTGATCCTGAGTTACATCCTGTATTATCCTCCAGAGCTGCGCTCACTACTCTGCTGGTGCAGTCACTGTGTACATACATTACTTATCCTGTACTGATCCTGAGTTACATCCTGTATTATACTCCAGAGCTGCACTCACTATTCTGCTGCTGCAGTCACTGTACATACATTCCTTATCCTGTACCAATCACGAGTTACATCCTGTATTATCCTCCAGAGCTGCGCTCACTACTCTGCTGGTGCAGTCACTGTGTACATACATTCCTTATCCTGTACCAATCACGAGTTACATCCTGTATTATCCTCCACAGCTGCACTCACTATTCTGCTCTTACCCTTTGCCTAATACAGGTTCACATTAATAATACTTCCAAGCATTTCATTTTAGGAGCATTTACAGCGATAGTTTGAGGTGAGCACTATAGCGAGGGAGCAAGCATAACCCTAAAATTATTCAATGGGGGAAAAATACGGTTTAAAAAATGGCAGGAAAGGCGATTACTTTGAGCAGTTGGATGAAGTTAGACAGGAGACAGGCAGGGCGGGTCATGCAGAGCGCGGGATGAGCGAGGACGGAGATGAAATGATAGCGGGATATGAGGTCGGGCAGGGATGGGGGTGAGAGGGGCGGCAGTGAAAGGAGCGTGAGAAATTAAAATTGGGTGTGGGGTAAGTGTCGGGGTGAGGGGAGAGCTACATGCTACTCACATACAACAAGGATCCACTCTGTAGTTTAACAAAATGACAGTGGAGGGAAAAAAAAATACGTTAATGGTTATGGTTTATGCAGCACACCAAATTCAACACAGGGATTAGAATACATAGAGGCCCCCCCGAGAAGGAACCTCCCTCCTCCCCCCACGATAGAAGGGGATCTACAGCAGGTGCGGCCAATGGTTTGCAACGTCAACCCCCTCTTCAGCCACCCCAATTGCAGTACTTTGGGATTCCCTAGGCCCAGGGGGTCTAAGAACTGGTAAACCCCTACAGAGTGTTACATACCCTGTTTCCCCGAAAATAAGACACCCCCGAAAATAAGACATAGTGCATTTTTTTGATGCAATTCAGAGTTTGGCTGCTAATGCTAATGTTTTCGGGGAAACAGGGTAGACTCCAAGAGGGGGCTGCCACTCTGCTCACAGAAGTCTATGTAGAGGTGGAGCCGATTTGGCCAACACCTGCCCGAGCTAGGACTGGGCACAAAAAAAAGTGTTAAGATGATGTGAGCACCGAGGACGGAATGGTTACGTTGTTAATGGGACTAATCAGTAAGATCAATGGAGCTGAATACGTCCTTATGGGTACAGAGAGACGAGAAGGGGTAGAGGAACCAGTCGCCTCCTTAGGTGGTCATTTTTCGGGGCCAAATCCAAAACAATCAAGCCCACCAAAATGCCCACCTCCACCAGGTGAAGGTACCAGGTCACAAAGAAAAGGATGAGGAGGAAATCCACTTGCCTGATGTTTGATGGGTTTAGGGGATTCCGTCTGTTACGGCAAACAAATAAAGACAAGTTAGTAAGGAGGCAGTTAATTATACCCAACTCTCCCCAAAACATAACCCTCGAGTACTCCCCTCACTACACAGAGTATTCCTCAATATTTATAATGGCCAGGGCCAACCATAGAGCAATGGGCACTGGCACCAACTACAAAATCTCAAAAACCCAAAAAGTTCCAAGTTGGTTGGAGGAATCGGATACCACCCATACCCCAAGGGCTCTACCCGTACCCTAAGCATTTTAAGTCGAACCCACAAGGTCTAAAGCCAAAAGTAAATCATCCCCATTGACCTCACTAGAAAATACGCCCTGTAGTTCATACAACGCGGATTTTCTCAGTTTTTTTAGGGCTTGTTCACACAGCTTATTTGGACGTGGTTTTCGGAGCGTTTCCTCGCCCAAAACGCCCCCAGTTCATTTAATTGATTCCTATGTAAAACCTTGTTGTAGTTCAAGCACACAAGGTTTTTACGCGCTTCTTTGGAAGTACTGAAAAAGAAGTGTCATGTCAATTCTTGGGGCGTGTTTTAGGCACGTTTTCGATGCGGTTTGGGCGTGGTTTTTGTCAGGGGCGATTAATTTGTATGTGTGAAAACCTTGTCAAAAACGTCATCCAAAACCTTGCCCAGAAACGCCTCTAAAACCTCTTCTGAAGAAGCGTGTTACAGGCGAGGTTTTGGGAGCGGAAATGCTCCGAAAACCTCGTCCAAAACCACGTCCAAATAAGCCGTGTGAACATGGCCTCAGAGCAAAGAAAAAAAAAAAAACCTTAGAACATGATCGTTTTTTTGGGGAAGATTCCTCGTCAAAAAACGCATCCAAGACACTTGAATATCGGATCCATCCAAAACGCCATATAAATGTATGGGACTCGTTTTCTGATGTGGAATCCAACGGGAGAAAAAAAGCATCCCAAAATCCACATGAAATTCTCATTGAAAACCACGTCGTCCGACACATTTTTCAACCTTAGAATCTGACAAGTACATTTTACTCGTCGTCTGGAGATATCCTAAATGTTCCACTAACCAGGAGTCCCTTATTGCCAAGACTTGCCTCCCTAGGCATGCCCTCTATGGGATTCTTAATATGATGTACTGTGCCCAGAGTCAGGACAACCTAAACTGGCCACAGAAGTTAGAAGTATCCAGCCACTTGGCCCCTCTGGCTTATACAGGGCAAACAATGGGATCTGACATGATTGTTATCCCCCACCAGAAGACTTCTAAAGATAAATGTGTTGTTTCCATAGACATAAGATCAATGGAAGGATCTAATCTTAAGTCTGTGGCCAATTCTACTTTACAGAGTAGTGCCTACTCCATTCAGTCATTGCAAGGGCTTCCCTCCCTAGGCATGCCCCCTATGGGTTTCTTAATATGATGAACTGTGCCCAGATTGGCGGAGCCAGGACAATTTCGACTGGCCACAGAAGTAAGAATGATTCGGCCAATGTGCCCCTTTGACCCCTAAGGGCAAACAATGGGTCCGGACTGGGTTATCCCCAAATAGAAGACTTCAGAAGACAGATGGTTTGTTTCCATAGACATATGATCAATGGAAGGATCCAATCTCCAGTCTGCGGTCAATTCTACTCTACAGAGCAGTGGCCACTCGGAACATTGAGCTGAGAAGAGGACAACTCTGAGGGTCAGGAGACCACCACGCTTTAAGAAAATGCTTGACCCCGAGGAGGAGGCTGATGGAGTTCGTTCCAAACACTCACAGGAATCGTATGGTCCTTCTTTCCTTTATGTGAAGACGCGACATGAGCCAAGTACTGGATGACCTTCTTAGTATTTTCCGTCTTCCCAGCTCCGGATTCACCTCTAAAATAAAAAGAGACCAAGTTCAAATTACCCAAAGGCCAAAAAAATGACAACAACCCAAAAACCTAAGAAACTCAATTGAAAGGGCCATCAAAAACCTAAAGCTGACTGATTTAGGACAATGTGATAAGCACTGGGTTAAAGTCCCAGACCGGGGACAGCAGCACCCGTCGTCCCAGGCCGGGGACAGCAGGTTGCAACATTGAAATGTGAGGTCCTGTAGACTAAGCACCATCAGGAAACAATTCGGATGCAGCTTTGGATGTGACTGGAGTATAAAAACAGTACAACACTCAACTTGACTCAAGATTGGCAGACAGTTTCTCATGTAATCTGTGCTCCATCCCTCATATTAATCAAACATATGCCTCCAGCATGAAGGAGCTGCAGCTGCCGCCAAGACGTTACCAATACGACAGGCATGTTCTGCGGTCATTGCAGTAAAATGTTACCGGCCCATCTCTCGCCCATTGGGCCACGGGAGGCCAGCTACCTTCCTTTTATGGCTGGAATTGGGTGCAGAGAGTTAGACTGTATTCTTGGTACTAAAAAGGCAGAAAATATGAGAGCCAAAAAGTCCATTCATCAATCATAAGGAGTCTTGCCAAGAAAGGGGACTGCTGAAAAAATTTATAGTCATTCTGAGGATTTCAAGCAAAAACAAAATTTGTTCGGCTTTTATGCTGGAATGTAATCTTATTCCAGGGGGAAGAAAAAGAAAGGAGGAGGAGGGGGGAGTATTTGTCGGCAGCTATAGGGTTAAACCTGCAGGCAGCTGCAAATATCACACCATAACCAGCCTGGACTGTGGATAGAATAGGGAGCATTGCTTGTTCCACATCTGCTGCATCCTGTCAGGCCAGAGGGCTCGCTGGAGCAGACAGACACTGGGCACTCACATGATGCCGAGTCCTGCACCCTAGACCTCTGTGAGAAGTCAGGAGGGTTTCTTAGATGAAGTGGAAGACAGCTGCAGAATATTCTGGTCATTCCATTGTACTGATGCACGACATGAAGGGCAAGAGACTGCGGCATTAAAAAGGTCACTCGGGACTACACTGTCCAGACACATACACTAAAGTGTTAGCTGCAAATCATACATGGGAAACACTGTGGGCGCTTCATGAGAAGATATTTCTACATTAGAGTTGAGCACATAGTAACTCAATTACAGGCAGTCCCCGGGTTACGGACGGGATAGGGACTGTAGGTTTGTTCTTAAGTTGAATTTGTATGTAGGTCAGAACAGGTAGATTTATTAAATGTAATTCCAGCAACAAAAAATTTGGATAGTACAGGGAACAGTTTTTTACATTTGTTTTGCCGTCTGTGCCCTTTTTTAGAAGATTTCACCTAACATTCTGTATCTCATGTGCAGCTGTGGCATGCTGGCACTTGGTTATCATGGTGCGTGACTCAGTGTAGAATGTCAGCCATGCCCCATAAGTCTCCGTTTGTAACTAGTGGACGTATGTAAGTCGGAACGATGTAAGTAGGGGACTGCCTGTATTGATTCTGAGTTACATATAGTACATACATTACTTATCCTGTAGTGATCCTGAGTTATATCCTGTATTATCCTCCAGAGCTACACTCACTATTCTGCTGGTGCAGTCACTGTGTACATACATTACTTATCCTGTTTCTGATCCTGATTTTCATCATGTATTATCCTCCAGAGCTGCACTCACTATTCTGCTGGTGCAGTCACTGTGTACATACATTACTTATCCTTTACTGATCCTGAGTTATATTCCTGTTTTATCCCGCTGAGGTTACCTCACAATTCTGCTGGTGCAGTCACTGTGTACAACATTACTTATCCGTGCTGATCCTGAGTTACATCCTGTATTATACTCCAGAGCTGCACTCACTATACTGCTGGTGCAGTCACTGTAATACATTATTTTATTCCTGTACTGATCCTGAGTTAACCCTGTATTATACTCCAGAGCGCCCACTATTCTGCTGGTGCAGTCACTGTGTTCATACTTTTACTTATCCTGTACTGATCCTGAGTTACATCTTATTATCCTCCAGAGCTGCACTCACTATTCTGCTGGTGCAGTCACTGTGTACATACATTACTTATCCTGAAACTGATCCTGAGTTAAAATCCTGTATTATACTCCAAGCTGCACTCACTATTCTGCTGGGGGCAGTCACTGTACATCCATTACTTATCCTGTACTGATCCTGAGTTACATCCTGTATTATACTCCAGAGCTGAACTTGCTATTCTGCTGGAATGTCACATGTATCATGTCCATAGTGATTAATTCCTATGTGACAATTTATAAGGGAACATATTTTCTAAACTAAAGACCTCAAAAACTAGTCGGTGAGATCATATTGTGTGTCCAGACCAACAAATCACATAGGAAAAAAAAGCCATAAAACAATCAGCATTGGCAGGAAACATACGGACTATAAAAGCCTACAAGGGAAACAAAAGATTACTTGTAGTGATGACAAGTGAGCGCTGTGCCTGCTGCGCGGCGTCAAACATATAAAACAAGAAAATACTCCATTAGTTCCAATGGTGTAAAAGCGTCAGCTGACCAGAGCAATTCCGGGAGGGGTGCTGCCACAACTGAAGGGGAAATCCAGCATAAAATGACCTCCTAGCATGTCTCAGTGACCCAGAAGGACACCCAGGATCTACAGGGCGTGCTGCCAGAGCAAAAGGAAACCTATCACCAGGAATGGTCTTGCTACAGACGTGGTTGGTTCAATCAAATCCTTTAAAGGGGTTGTCTCACTACAAGAGCTGCTGTTAATGTTCAAGATCTTGCAAAAACAAGTCACTTTACAATATATGTCCATTAACAGTGTCCTACCTATTCCTAGATATCCCCTCTTGTAGGGGCTGCATCAGCTCCTCAGGTTACTATAGCAACAGACCTGTTCACTCTCTCCCGATAGGCTGCTAGCACTGATCACTATAGCTACAGACCTGTTTGATCTCTTCTGATAGGCTGCCAGCGCTAGTCCTATAGCTACAGACCTTATCACTGTCATGGATAGGAGCTAGTACGGTTCATAGTACAGACGTTCTCTCTCTGAGGCTGCCACACGATCATAAGCTACGACTGTACGATCGTTCTGATAGCTCCAGCTGGTCACTATAGCTACAGACCTGTTCACTGTCACCTGAGAGGCTGCCAGTGCTGGTTGCTATAGTTACAGACCTGGTGCCCTCAGCAGCTGATCACTGCAGGTCAGTAGAAAACCAGTAAACCTGCCCCTGAATTCAAAAACGAAACAGGACTGAGGTAAGATGAATTGATGTAGTGAGACAACCTCTTTAAGAGGAAGGTCACGGTAATGGCCGCCTCAGGGAAGGCACAAGGGGCACTACTGTGCCCACCTGGTCAGCTATAATAGGACACAGACATAGTCATTGGGAACCTAAACGTGTATAAGCAGCTTTAAAACTTAAGGGTTCATATATGACCGTGTCAGGAGGCTCCTCTGCATCTTCCGAAGAACCCATCCAACCCCCTAACAAATCCATGGAAGTACAGGCCCCAAACAGTCAGCTCCGGGATTCACTTACGTGCAAAGTATTGATTGGTCCTCACGATCTGAAAGACAAAGAGAAAAAAATATGTAACAATTCTGCATCTGATCTTAAAGGAGATTTCCAGTTTCATGTAAATGACACTCATCAGCTCTACAAATGGATAGCCTACCCCTAGGAGAAGCAATCAATAGCAGATCAGCAGAAGGCGGTCAGCTCCTTCCCAGTTCACCAGCTTAAAGGGGTTGTCCACTTTCTATTGTTTATAATGTACACAATAGGACATCATACATTTTTCTAATATACAAGTATTAAATATTCTGCTCTTGTATACCAGTGCAATAAGCTCCCATCTAGAAAAAGAAAAAAATGGTACAGCCCACACTCCTGTCCACAGGAGACAGAATAATAAGCGGCGTCTTCTCCACAGACACACAAGACACTGCTGGAGAAGTTCTGCTCCTCCATACATTACTGTTACCTGGATACCAGGTCACTACCTGTGTGGTGGTCACATGATAAGACACTGCTGGAGGTGGTAATACTGGAGAAGTTCTGCTCCTCCATACATTACTGTTACCTGGATACCACTGGTCACATGACCTGTGTGGTGGTCACATGACAAGACATTGCTGGAGGTGGTATTACTGGAGAAGTTCTGCTCCTCCATACACTACTGTTACCTGGATACCAGGGTCACATGACCGGTGTGGTGGTCACATGATAAGACATTGCTGGAGGTAGTAATACTGGAGAAGTTCTGATCCTCCATACACTACTATTACCTGGATACCTGTGGTCACATGATGACTGTGTGGTGGATCACATGATATAAGACGTCATGCTGGAGGTAAGTAATCTGGAGATGGATTCTGTCCTCCATACATTACTGTTACCTGGATACCAGGGTCACATGACCTGTGTGGTGGTCACATATGGAAATGTGCTGGAGGTGGTAATACTGGAGAAGTTCTGATCCTCCATACACTACTGTTACCTGGATATCAGGGTCACATGACTTATTTTCACCTTTAGGCCATGTTCACACGGCTTAAAATGGGCCTTATTTCGGTCCGTAATTACACACCGAAGTGCGCCAATTACGGGCCGAAAACGGCCCATTCATTACGGTAATTCACAGTTCTCATAGAGAACTATGGATTACGTTTTCCTCCCCCCCCGCACCGCGGGGGGAGATAATTGACATGTCACTTTCTAGCGGTGTATACGCGCCGCTAAATGAATTGTCTAATGGGCCGGCGAAGTGCCGGCCCCCCGCTCCTGCCCCCGTCCACACGGCGTAATTGAGGGGCGTAATTATGCCCTGCAAATACACCGTGTGAACATGGCCTTACAGTGACTATGGAAATCATTACTATCAACCGTTATTTTTTTTTCTAGATAGGGGCCCACTGAAGTGGTTTAACAGGAGCCGAATTTTTGATACACGTATAATAGAAAATGTACTGATTTCCTATTATGCACACAATATGTAAAGACATTATAAAGACATAAGGTGGACAACACCTTAAAGCTGCATACTCCTCCTACTAGGCACGAAGCTGGAGCACCGAGGCCCCGTTAATCAACAGGGGCACAGAGAGTGGGACCCCCACTGATCAGATACAGATGGCCTACCCTATGGAAAGGATATCCATTCTTTGGAGCCAGAGAATCCAATAAGTTTTGGGGGTTTTTTTGCGCTCCCTGCTTGCTTTTAATGAATGGAAACCTCCTTGCCCTGACCCTGTCCTCCTGACTCCGGTGGAGGGCTCTCTACCTGGAAGTCGTCCGAAATGTAAAGACTATCGGTTGACACAGTATATTAGAAAGTGCAAGAAACACGCAAGTTCATTATAATCCAGCATGACTGTTATGAGGATTTACCACTCGGAGGAAAGCCTTAGGCCGGACCCCTGCTGTATATGGTTTCTTCCCTGTCCGCCTATGTAGCACAGGTCCGGCGGGTAGCGCGGCTGCCATGTTGGAAGCATGTGAGGCTTATGACACGATTAGTATGATAAATGGCGGCTGTTAAGTGCACATCATTATTATCCCACTATTACCAGACACCTGAAACTGTAGCCGAGGACTGTTTATACGGCCATTAATCTCCGTAGTCTGCGTGATGTCATCGCTACTGTATATACCCAGCGCCAAGCTTCCAAACAGACACTTCTCATTATAAGCAAACGCCAAGGAAAGCAAGCAGCTGCCGATTTATCTTCCCGAGGTCCGGAGAGTTATAGGACGAACACTGCCAGCCAGGAGGGGAGGCTTCACAGCCGCTAACTGCGGGCACTGCACCCACGAAATACACATAGCGGTCATCACAGAAGCCCTGGGGTGGTCACCGGGCTTACTAACCAACCTGTATAGTCATGTAGAGAAGCCCCCTACAACACCCCAGGAAATACACATGCTGGTCATTAGAAGTGTCCTGTGGTGGTCATCCGGCTTACTAACCAACCTGTATGTTCATGTAGAGATGCCCAGAACAGCGAGTACCACAGGAAATGCAGATGGCGGTCAGAGATGCCCTGGGGTGGTCATCCAGTTTCCAACCAACCTGTATAGTCATGTAGAGATGCCCCGTACATCACCACAGGAAATGCAAATGGCGGTCATCAAAGTAGCCCTGGGGATCACCCAGCTTTCTAACCAACGTATAGTCATGTAAATATGCCCCCTACATAACCGCAGGAAAAGCAGATGGCGGTCACACAAACCCTGGGGTGGTCACCCTGCTTTCTAACCAACCTATATGGTTATGTAGAGATGCCCCCTACATCACTGCAGGAAATGCACAAAGCGACCATGAGAGAAGTCCTGGGGTGGTCACCCTACCTACTAACCAACCTATATGGTCATGTAGAGATGCCCCCAACATCTCCCCAGAAAATGCACATGGCCCTGTGGTGGTTACACCAGCTTTCAACCAACCTGTATGTTCATGTAGAGATGCCCCCTACAACACTGCAGGAAATACACACTGCCCTGTGGTGGTCACCCGGCTTACTAACCAACCTGTATATTCATGTAGAGATGCCCCCTACATCACTGCAGGAAATACACATGCTGGTCATTAGAAATGCCCTGTGGTGGTCACCCGGCTTACTAACCAACCTGTATATTCATGTAGAGATGCCCCCTACAACACTGCAGTAAACACATACGGCCCTGTGGTGGTCACCCAGCTTACTAACCAACCTATATATTCATGTAGAGATGCCCCCTACATCACGCAGGAATACACATGCGGTCATTAGAAGTGTCCTGTGGTGGTCAACCGGCTTACTAACCAACCTGTATATGCATGTAGAGATGCCCCCTACAACACTGCAGGAAATACACACGGCCCTGTGGTGGTCACCCAGCTTACTGACCAACCTGTATTAGTGATGTAAAGATGTCCCCTACACCACTGCAGGAAATACACATGGCGGTCATCAGAGAAACACTGGGGTGAACACCCTGCTTACTAACCAATCTGTATAGTCATGTAGAGATGCCCAGAACAGAGAGTACCACAGGAAATGCAGATGGCGGTCAGAGATGCCCTGGGGTGGTCATCCAGTTTCCAACCAACCTGTATAGTCATGTAGAGATGCCCCGTACATCACCACAGGAAATGCAAATGGCGGTCATCAAAGTAGCCCTGGGGATCACCCAGCTTTCTAACCAACGTATAGTCATGTTGGTATGCCCCCTACATAACCGCAGGAAAAGCAGATGGCGGTCACACAAACCCTGGGGTGGTCACCCTGCTTTCTAACTAACCTATATGGTCATGTAGAGATGCATCCTATATCACCGCAGGAAATGCACAAAGCGACCATGAGAGAAGTCCTGGGGTGGTCACCCTACCTACTAACCAACCTATATGGTCATGTAGAGATGCCCCCAACATCTCCCCAGAAAATGCACATGGCCCTGTGGTGGTCACCCAGCTTACTAACCAACCTGTATAGTGATGTAAAGATGTCCCCTACACAAGTCGGCCATCAGAGAAACACTGGGGTGATCACCCAGTTTTCTAACCAACCTGTATAGTCATGTAGAGATGCCCCCTACATCGGCCCAGGAAATACACATGCTGGTCATTAGAAATGCCCTGTGGTGGTCACCCAGCTTACTAACCAACCTGTACAGTCATGTAGAGATGCCCCCTACAACACTGCAGGAAATGCACAAGGCAGTCAGAGAATCCCTAGGGTAGTCACCCAGCTCTCAACCAACCTGTATAGTCATGTAGAGATGCCCTCTACATTACCACAGGAAATACACATGGCGGTCATTAGAGGTGCTCCAGGGTGATCACAGTTTACCAACCAACCTGCATGAAGTAGTCATTTAGGGATGACCCCCCTACTTCACCTTAGGAAATAAACATGGTGGTCATTAGAGAATCCCAGGGTGGTCACCCAGCTCTCAACCAACCTGTATGGTCATGTAGGGATGACACCCTTCCCTCCCCCCCTACTTCACCGCAGGAAATATATATGGTGGCCATTAGCGATGCACCAGGGTGGTCATCCAGCTGGACCCTACTTCACCCTAGGCGCCCCGTGATGGTTACTCAGCTTCCAGCTAGCTGGCCCAGTCATGTCATGGTAACACCCTACTGAAGAGCTACAAGATTTATCACTCAGGGTGGACTAGTAACATTGGGTGACAGACCCAGTGGGGACACATTGGGCCCACTTCAGCCTATGGACATGTTTGGCCCATTACTCCCACTACTATACAATACATCATTATCCATCAACTCCCAACACCCATGGGTTATATCTGTGAGGGCAACACAGCATGGACACTATATGTATATAACCTGGGAGCTTCCCCACAGGAAGAAGGATGCGGGCAGCTGTGCTACCAGGAATGCCTGGCCACGGAGGCTGCAGCTGTTTGTTAGACGCGGACGCCATGACTTATGAACGCCCTCCTTGTGTGAAGTCACCACATCCCAAACATAAAAACGGGAGATGAGTGCATCATACTGCTATGCCCCATCAGATGCCATACCGGACACGCCAGTCACAAGGACAGCTCCAGCTTCTTTATGCCTTACATAACTGCTGCCCTATATTCCAAACATGGGTCCAACCTACAGGTATAGGTAAGGGCTATGAAACGGATGCCACCGAGACTTGGTATGACCCAAGTGTTTATCCCAGCCTATAGCGTTCTATGTAAGCAGCCATCCTACACTAAAGCTGGGGTTAAAGGGAGGCTTCAGGCCACAAACAAGTAGCAAATTAAAAACCTGTAGGTCAAATAGATGTTCTTAATTTGCTACTGTGTGCGGCCATGAATACGGAAACATTCCTTTAATGTAAGATGGCTGCTTGCACATCACTATTGGCTGGGATAAAACACTGGCACCGTATCAAGCCTCAATAGCATCCATTATGCAGGCCTTAAAGGGGTTTTGCCACAATCTCATTTCCTACCTCCTGTATCCAGCTCTTCAGCTCTGTGTGCTCAGAAGTAGGCGTGTGTGATTTGTTTGAATTGCAGATCATGTGACCCAGCAGGATGACATCACCAGGCCTTTCATCTCTGTAGTCAACGAAAGGTCTGTTTATTTAAAGCATTGTGAGTAGCTGAGAGGTAAAGTTTTTGCCTCCAGGCACAAGGGTCCTAGGTTCAAATCCCTGCAGGAACCTAGGGCTCTCTTTATCAATGCACAGACCTCATTGAGGTTTGTTTTTTTATTTATTTGCACTGTTTGACTAATTACTAAGGAGCACAGAGAACGGGAGTAGTTACAGCACCTGGGGTTTGAACACTCAGTAGCTGCCTGAGAGGAGATGTCTGAGCATGTGCGGCCAGGAGTGAGGAGCTCCCAGCCCTGGTCGTATCCCCTGGAGACGAGCTGTAAACAATGGATCAATAAAGGAGCAGCTAAGACAAAAATGGTCCAGAATTTTTAATAATGATGGTGAAAATGTTTGTTATTTCATTTGCAAACTTCCCATGTTAACTTTACTTCATGGCAAAACCCCTTTAACTATCTGACCTGCAGGTATAGAGGTTCTTAATTGCTAATTGTAGGTAACTAGAAGTTTTGATAATGGATCATTCCTTTAACGCAAAATGGCTGCCTGTATGTAACACTATTGGCTGGGATAGACACTTGGATCATACGAAGTCTCAATGGCATCCATATCGTAGCCCTTACCTTTACCTGTAGGTCGAATGTTCTTAAATTGAAATTTGTTAGCGGCTGGGAGTGTGCACAATAAAGCATCCCTTTGACTCCGCCTTTAATTTAAGATGGCTGCTTGCACACAACTATTGACTGGGATAAACCCTGTAACAAGTCTCAATGGAATCTATTTCGTAGCCTTTACCTATAACTGCAGGTTGGACAGATGCTTGTGTGTGGCCCCACATCTCCAAAATGAAGAATCCCTTTAAGCCCACCCACTGTATAACATACATTAAAGGGGTTGTCTCACTACATTGATTCATATTACCTCAGTCCTGTTTTCTTGGTTTCATTTTGAATTCAGTGGCGTGTTTACTGGCCTCTACTAGGCTGCAGTAGAAGCCAGGTCTGTAGCTATAGCAACCAGTGCTGGCAGCCTATCAGGAGAGATCGAACAGGTCTGTAGCTATAGCGACCTGAGGAGCTGATGCAGCCCATACAAGAGGGGATATCTAGGAATAGGTGGGACACTGGTAATGGACACATATTACAAAGTGACTTGTTTTTTCAAGATATTTAACATAAAAAGCAG
Source organism: Phyllomedusa bahiana (assembly GCA_025379985.1). Classification (NCBI taxonomy): domain Eukaryota; kingdom Metazoa; phylum Chordata; class Amphibia; order Anura; family Hylidae; genus Phyllomedusa; species Phyllomedusa bahiana. The sequence continues at coordinate 63,747 of JAODAL010011976.1, forward strand.
CTATCCTTACAGTGAGACAACCCCTTAAAGTAGTATTACCATCACAGCAAGTGCTGCTGGAAGGGCCAACTACTGTGAAGTAAGCAATTTTCAAAATGCAGGTCATTAAAAACTATGCATATTTTACCTAATACAGGCCTTTTTGCACCTTTAACTTGCTCTCTTGTCTCCTTGGTTACTGATTACCACTGTGTGCTTTCAGTGGTGGCTGGTAATGCAACTTTAGCAAAGACTGTATGAGAATAAGTTCATGTGGCCTAGCCAGGGAGAAAGCGGGGGAGTGCACATGAGCAAAAATCCTTGTAGTAAGACAACCCTTTAGTGACTCTTTATCACCCATGTCCTTTTATTCTGGCTCAAAGCAAAGCATTAAATGTCGCCCGCACATTCTGCGGCGCTGAACACATTGGTGGTTGTGCCACTGAAGACTACTACTCCTCTCGGGGCTGGAGAGAGTTGCATCATCCTCCTCATCTTGAGAGTGACTACTGTTCTCCGTTTGCCGATCTGCAACATCTGCCATCAACCACCGGACAGCTTGATGATGGCTGGGGCTGCGTGTGCGACACGGATAAGCGTTCCTAGCACCAGCCGGGAGCATCTGTCACAGGCTGCGACTAATGAGTAACAGGCTTCCCCCTACCTCACCAGGCCGCCACCACGCTGACCCAAGTGTCAGTCTGCTTATAGCCGCTCGCAATCCATCAGGCCAGCAGGTCCACAGCTGAAGGACAACACGCGTGTGGCTGCTATGAAAATATGGGGGTGGTCACAAAGCTTTCCCAGGACCCTGAAAGCCAAAAGTTTGCTTGCTTTACAGCATCACTTCCATCACAGGAAAGCTTGGGTCAGTAATCCCATCGCTATTAAGCAGATTTGCAGGGCAGGAGTCCTTATTATGTAGGGTATCAGGAGGACTGGACTATGGAGGGCGAGACCGCAGCATGGACACAACCAATGAGGCTCCAGAACGGTCGCTGACCAGGAGGAAGCGCTACAGTCCAACAACAATACAAGAGCAGGAAAACACAGAACTCACTGATCTGACTCCAGCGCAGGAGAGAAACATGAGCAGGAGTTATGGATCCAGCAGACACTTAGAGCGCCACCCTACAGACAGAAGAGTCAACTGCATACAAACCACTGGCCCTGGAAATGAGATCTGCGATTCCCCCTACACTGGAGCAATGGCGGCGCTCCTCTAAATTTAAAGGAGTTGTCTCACTACAGGGATTGCTGCTTTTGATGTTAAAGCTCTCACAAAAACAAGTCACTTTGCAATATGTGTCCATTAACAGTGTCCTACGTATCCTGAGATATCCCATCTTGTATGGGCTGCATCAGCTCCTCAGGTTGCTATAGCTACAGACTTATTTGATCTCTCCCGATAGGCTGCCAGCGCTGGTTGCTATAGCTACAGACCTGGCTTCTACTGCAGCCTAGTGGAAGCCAGTAAAGATGCCGCAGAATTCAAAATGAAACCAAGTAAACAGCACTGAGGTGAGATGTATCAATGTAGTGAGACAACCCCTTTAAAGGGACTGTAACCTACAGTCCATCTAATTCCTATTGTCCTTGCAGCAGAAGGCCGTTTATTGCTCCCCATTACCAGTTGGGGAGAGCGTATTGTATGGTGTTCAGTGGACTTCCCAAGACCTCCCATCACTTCTTGATGTCGTATGTGCATTTATAATCCTACAATCTATTGGAAACCCTTAGTCCGTCCACAGACAAACCGCTAACAGCCTAACCGGACACCCAAAAAGCGTGGGATTAGAAAGTTTGTCATACACTAAATCAGTGGAATAGTGAGTGCAGCTCTGGAGTATAATACAGGATGTGGGCAATACACTACGTGGAAATCCCTAAAGAAGCATTTATGCTATCTATCATACATGAAAAAACTTTGAGACTCTCGGTTCACATATTTTGATCAAAAGATGTTTAAGCTGCCCACGACTTTCAACGTGATCTCAAAATCGGGCAGTCCTATGCTATCTTTACCTCTCAATCGAGCCAATCGCCTCTCACTGGGTCAACAGACCTCCTTCATCCAGAGAGAAAAAAATAAAAAACACCCAACCTGCAAGCTGCCCTTCTTATGACAGCCTGTCATAAGAGGGGCAGCTTGCAGGTGGGGTGTTTTTTTATTTTTTCTCTCTGAATAATGGAGGTTGGTGACCCAGTGAGAGGTCTGATTGGCTCGTGGGCAGCTTAAACATCTTTTGATCAAAATATGTGAACCGAGTCTCAAAGTTTTTTCATGTAATACAGGATGTAACTCAGGATCAGTACAGGATAAGTAATGTATGTACACAGTGACTGCACCAGCAGAATAGTGAGTGCAGCTCAGGAGTATAATACAGGATGCAACTCAGGATCAGTGCAGGTTAAGTAAGGTATGTACACAGTGACTGCACCAGCAGAATAGTGAGGTGCCAGTCAGGAGTATAATAATACAGTGATGCAACTACAAGTCGTATCAAGCTGCGCAGGCTTAATAAGGTATGTATCAACAGTGACTGCACCAGCAGAATAGTGAGTGCAGCTCTGGAGTATAATACACGATCTACATCACTACCAGACATGTACTGTTATGTATTTACATAGTCCATGCACTAACCCCCTCAGCTCCACTGGAAGACAAATCACAGTAGGGTTCAGTTTATAACATCTGGAACATGTCACAGCAGTCATCCCACTATAATAAAGCAGTTCTAGCCTAACAGGGGGATGATCTGTATTTACACACTCCAGTAAATCACTTCTCTATTAAGAGCTCTGCACATAAAAGCCGCAGCAGGACAGTTGTCACTAAACAATCCTGGCGAGCGATCCCACAGCTGTTCCCAGAGGAAATACATAGTTAAAATACATACGCCTAATCTCTATGGGTCCTTAGAGGGCGACATATAGAAGGGCATACAGGAACCATGTGAAGCATAACTCCTCAGAACCAGTCAGTCCATTAAGTTCCGTAATGGTGTCTGGATAGATAAGGCTTAGGTCCCTCCTCTGGGGCCTGCAGTTCTTAAAGGGCTTTTGCCATGATGTAATGTTGACGTGGGATCCTCCAAAATGGGTATTTAATCACTTTTCTAAATATATGTCATTACAAAAAGTGAAGCCTGTGACAGCTACAGCATTAATTACATGCCCTTAGTTTCCTGACAGATTACATTAGACATGACCAGGACACTGACAGGAGCTGATCTGGCCACACTTGCATGGTTCAAACTTCTTATCTGATGGCAGGGAACATGAAGGAGCTTTGTAGGGACTGGGGAAAAAAAGTGTCTCCTTTATAGAGAATCCACTGGTTATAATGTAATTATCAGAGTAAAGATTGCAGACGCTTCCTGCTGAGCTCTTCTCCCTCCTCTGCAGCTTCTAAGGAACTGTGGAAAAATGTTCCTGTGTGTCCTGTATAGAGAATCCACTGGTTGTAATGTAATTATCTGAGTAAAAATGCAAACGCTCCGTTGGCTCACTGCTCAGCCCTTCTTCCTCCTCAAGTCCAGCAGTTTGTGAAGGAATGAAAGAAACCTGCCTGCCTGGAGCTAATCTTCTCTTCTGAGCAGATAAGTGGGAGAAAACAAAATCCATTAACTTGTGCACAATAGTTATTCTCTGTGACCTAGCAAAACAATGTTTGCGCAACTACAGAGACTGAGCCTCGGGAACGTGCATGGGAGGTGGTGCTATGACATCACAGAGGAGGCACTTTTTTTTTTTAAACACAGAAACACAACGCCCCTCTTTTCAAGGCTCAAGTTCAGCCTGTTAGCTGAGGAAATCAGTTCTTGGTAAAACCCCTTTAAAAACCGCCTTCCTCCACCCCCGACTTTAAAAGTCTATGTGCAGAGAAGAGAGGAGGTCGAGCTTGCACAGCACTCACCATTAATTTTGAGTTCTGAGTACACCGCAGTGCAATGTTCAGCTTTACCCCAAAGTCCTATAGTACTGCGCATGCGCAACCTCCTCTCCGTTCCATAGTGAGACTTTCAGGAACCTGTTCTTAAGATAGGTGCAGGTCTCATCTATGGAGGTGCACCCATCAGACATTCACAGCATGTCCTCCCACTGAACACTCCACTGAAACTGCTGTAACTAAAATAGTCAATAACTTGCTGCCCGCAAAAGCCTCGCGCCTCTCCTCCTAGATCTGTCCTCTGCTTTCAATACAGATGGTCCCTCGCTGCTCTTACAACACGCTCTTCCCTTGGCCCTTTCTTGGATCTCCACTTACCTCTCGGATCAGACATTCAGACTCTCCTACTCTCACTCCACCTCTTCCTCTCACCCTCTCTCTGTTCAGTCCTGGGACAATTACTCTTCTCTCCCTATAACCTCAACCTCGTTGAATGCATAGCATGACATGGCTTCCAGTACCACCTCTATGCTGACTACACTGAAATCTACATCTCTGGCCCGGATGTCAACTCTGCTTTCTAAGATCTCAGATAGTCTATCGCCATGTCCTCTTCCTCCAGCTTTCCTAAACTCATCTTACCCCATCCCACTCCACCTCTTCACCTGATCTATCACAGTCAATGGCTCCACACTCTCCCCCGTCATTCAAGTCCGCTGCCTTGGGATAACCCTGGACTCTGCCCTGTCCGTCAAACCACACATCCACGTCCCGACACTTCCTGCCGCATCTACCTGAAAAATATTTCTCAAATCCGCTCATTCTTTAGCTCCGATATTACAAAACTACTGATCCACGCCCTTGTCATCTCCCGCCTAGACTACTGCAACATCCTCCTCTGTGGCCTCCCAGCTAGCACTATTGCTCTCCTAAACCATCCTCCGCATTGCTGCCTGTCTTATCCACCTCTCTCCTCGTTACGCCTCTGCCAATCCCTACACTGGCTAGCCAATGCCCAGCGAATTAATTTCAAGTTACTAACCCTGACCTACAAGGATCCTCATAACCTCTCCCCTCCATACATCTCTGCCTTAACCTCCAGATACCTCCCCTCACGCAATCTCTGCTCCTCACAGGACCTTCTCCTCTGCTCTCCTCTTATCACCTCCTCACATAACCATCTCCAAGACTTCTCCCATGCTTCCCCCACACTCTGGAACTTGCTGCCCGAATACATCAGACTCTCCCCAGCTTTCACCAGTTTCAAAAGCAACCTGAAAACCTCTCTTCAGGAGTCTATAACCTTCAATAACCCTGCTGTCACTACACATGCCCCTATGTCTCATAACATGACACCACAGTGGGCACTGTGGGAGCAATCATCATTAGAGCCAGGTACTCCTGAAGGCCCCTGTGTGTCATGAGAGGACAGCACAGTGGGCATTGTTGGAGCAATCATCATCATCAGGGCTGGGTACTCCTGAAGGCCCCTGTGTGTCATGAGAGGACAGCACAGTGGGCATTGTGGGAGCAATCATCATCATCAGGGCCGGGTACTCCTGAAGGCCCCTGTGTGTCATGAGAGGACAGCACAGTGGGCATTGTGGGAGCAATCATCATCATCAGGGCCAGGTACTCCTGAAGGCCCCTGCATCTCATAAGAGGCCAACAGTATTGTAAATTGGTAAAAAATAGGTGATGGACCTTGTTACAGATATTGTATCGGGCCCAAGAACTCAATGCAACTGCTACAGTCAAGGACACTGACATCTATAGGGAGGAAGAGAAGGTCACCTATCTCCCGTTGCATCATGTAAGCCGAGTCATAAGCATCTGAATAGCTCCAGCCAGAGCCCTGGGACATTTGTGAGGACACCCCCCAGCTCTTCATATCTAGTGTGGCATGCAGTCATTTATGATAGCTCCATCTAAAGTCATTGCCTACCACACGCCTTACTTTGCTCCCAATCTGTTCGACCTCTAGGAATTGAGAGTGACGGGCGGACTGGTTGCTATAGAGGTTTTATTTGTTTGCATGTGTGGTATACATTACAGGGGAACTCTGCTTTTGCGTTGTCACATGGGGACATGGAGATCCATGGAAGAGTCCACACAGAACAGGACGGGTGGTAACATCACGCAGTATGCATAAGTAATGCATGGAGGGGAGGACGGGTGTTACGTATCTGGTATCCCGGCGTCCTTGTTCCGCACCTGTTGTTCCATCCTGTTTGTGGAGGAGAACATCAGGCACATGCGGGTCATATGAATGCAGTTAGTGTAATTGACTTTAACCCAAGCGTGGCTGAAGGCATGTCCTTCCTATTACCCGCACACCAAAGAGTCCTCCAGACAAATGGATGCATGCATCAACAGCTTCTCCAGTGCACAGCATTAGCTTCGATGGAGAAAAGCTAACCGCCTGGTAGGAAACTTCCCAGCGGGGTCTCAATGACCCCCCAAATATGTCACATGGTGTGCAGGGGGCTACAGCCACAAGTGAACCCACCTGACGGCAAGATGCCAGAGTACTGGGTGCCATGTCACTCTTCTCTGTAGGCTCCTCAGACCACATGTCCCCCTTGACCATGGCCAAACAAGTGTTGGATAAATATATCGAGTGGATAATGGATAATCAAAGGTGACGTGTTACCCCCTAAAGCCAACCAGACCCCTGCTCTGCAGCGACAAACTAGCTGTCTGCCTATGGGAGGCATTTCCTTTTGAACAAAAAACAGCTGGTGGTTAGGCTTAAAGGGGTTGTCTCACTACAGGGATTGCTGCTTTTTATGTTAAAGATCTTGCAAAAACAAGTCACTTTCCAATATATGTCCATTAACAGTATCCCCTCTTGTATGGGCTGCATCAGCTCCTCAGGTCACTATAGCTACAGACCTGTTCAATCTCTCCTGATAGGCTGCCAGCACTGGTTGCTATAGCTACAGACCTGGCTTCTACTGCAGCCTAGTAGAAGCCAGTAAACACGCCCCTGAATTCAAAATGTAATCAAGAGAACAGGACTGAGGTAAGAGGAATCAATGTAGTGAGACAACCCCTTTAAAATCCCCAGTTACGTTTCAAGGCTCTTTAACCCTTTCCCATCCCTTTCAAAATGCAGCTTTTTCTCTTTTTTTTTTTTTTTTTTTTTACACTGCCGCATTTATGTTTTCCTCACCTCCTTCCAAGAGCCATCACTTGCATTTTCCCCTCTACATTGTTGTATGGGGGTGTGACTTTTGTGGAATGAGGTGTACTTTTTGGTGGTTCCATTTGCTGTACCAAGCCCCCCCAAAAAATTATATGTGGGTTGGAACATGGGGGGAGGGGGGGAAAGAGTTGTGTCATTTGGTGGTTTTGTTTTTATGGATCCTCGCTGCTTGGTATAAGTGACCTGTTATCTGTATGATTCCGGTGACACCAAATCTGTAGCGTTTTCGTGTTACCTTTAAAAAACAGCAAGGGTTGAGACGAAAAAAATTGGACCTGGTGCTCAATTTCAGGAGGAAAAAAAACCCTTGTGGTAAGCGAGGATTTGGTTTTAAATAAAGGTTTTTTTTATTTCATTGAAAATGAAAAGAGAGTTACCCTTTCTATATACACAACACACACTTATAACGCGTTTCGCACCAACAGGCGTTTCTTTAGATAAAAATGTGTTGCAGCAAGAGTACAGGAAACACTAATTTAAAAGGACGAGTTAGCAATGAAACGGCCTTTTAAGATAGTGGATTTTTTAAGTTTCGGTCGCAAAAAGACCTTTTCCACATTCGTCCCAAAAGTAAAAAGTGTGTAAATTTAGAAGAACCGGCCGCAGCTTGGTAATAGGGCACCATCTACCGAAACGAGCAACTATTCTTATGATATTACCCATCATCTGCCTGAGCACCTCCATTGACACCTACATAAAACCCATAGCGTTCATTCCTACTCACAGGTGGAGCCTCTCAGGTCAACACTAATGACCACGGAGGTCAGAGGAAGGATCTTTCATGGTACGAAGAATATATGCAAGGAGGCCATACGTCTGTATGGATACAAGTCCACAGTGTTTGTAACCTGGGATATTCGGCTGAAGACGTTTAATGGGCTGGCAGCTAATTAGGGGAACGAACGCATCATTGCACTGACTGATGACGGATGAGGGTAATGGTCCTTCACCGGCCTGGGAACCGAAGAGAGACCAAAGTTAAACATGACTGGCTTCTAGTGCAAAAACAACCAGAAGTATTCAAGGACCAAGTCTCTGGATACATGGGCCCAGGGCAGGTTGTGCACGGAGGACATCACTGACGCCCAGTCTAGTTTTTACATTGTACTCATAGGCAAATGAAAGGGTCGCAGGGGCCTAGTTTGCCATTCATTACTGGACGGGGTCTGGGAAACTAACGGGGACAGGCCCGATTAATCCCTCGGAGACCTGCATTCCTGTGGCTTACAGCAGTTCATTACAAAGCGAGAAGCCGTACATAAACACGGCTCGGTGGTGTCTGCGCCGCCGTACAGCTGGAGCGCTGGCCCTAAAAATAAACCAACGGGCGTAAAACAAGCAAATTGACTACAGATGCGCTCAACTTACCCCAAACACTAAAATAAATGCAATGCAGATGGAGGCGCTGCACTGTAACCTCAGCATGGCTGGTGGGGACCCGCTGCACAGTGCGGCGGGCAATCTATCCACACAGCCGGGGGTAGACTACCAAGCCCATCCATGCCACATCACTGCAAGCAGGGCTGACTCCAACTCCTGACTCCCTCATACATGGCACATGTTTAAGTGATAACCTTACTGTAGTAAAATGGTAACATCAGGCTGTTTATCACCTTATGATACAATAATCAAGCTATTTAGGTAAAACAGACAATGATAAGCAAAAGGGTAACAATGTTTTGATCTTTTGAACACTTGTGGGTAGAGTTGAAGAAAAGGCTGTATTTGTATCCAAGTCCAGTCTGCACCAACATTGGGAATGTGTAGAAGAGACCTGGGATCAGATTTTGGTCAAGATATGCTTGAATCTGATTCAGAGACCAGAAGGATTCAGGCAGAACTGAAAGCCAAAGGGGGATTTCCCAAATACTAACATAAAAGAAATTAACATTTTGATTTTTAGGAGCAAAACAGTAACAATGCAGTTACAGGAAAGAATCTGCAGAACTAAGCAGATGCTAAATACTTGCAAGTCACATTTATGTATAAGATAGGTAAGATGACTGTATATAAAATTACAGTAGTTTCATGCACAAAGCTGTAGTGGATGGAGAGATATGGAGCCTGAAAGTCACAAGTTCAAACCATTGTTACCATTTTGCTTGTCAGTGTAAAATATATTTATTGGATATGACTTTAGAACACAAAAATTGTAAATATGCAAAACACTGCAGGAACATTTGTAGAGTCTCTGAATTTGTTCTGAAAAATAGTATTGCCTCCATCAGATCCTGCATACATGACCTCACATCTAATCTCATTATTTCCAGGCTAGAGAACGGCCTCTCTACACTAACTTGGGTTGAGGGCAAAGCGGTGCCCACAGGGGCAACATCTCTAACAATGTCAGGGTATAAAGGAATTGCCTCAGCCAGTTTTGATGAATGGTTCACCTCTTCTACTTCTTTAAAAACAGGTGAAAAATTTTGCTGAAATGTTTCCTATGGGAGCAGAATCTTTTCCCCTGGGGCAGAGCTTTGCCTGCTCCATGTCATCAATTACACTCCTCATGTGATGAGGCTGAAGATATGGGAGCAGTAGCACTGGCCGGACCCAATCCCTCTTGCTCTTTGCATCGAACTAACTGGACCAACTTATTATATATTTTGGGAGTTGGTCCATTTTATGATGACTCCTGCAAAAAAAAAAAAAAAGCACCGACTCCGACTCCACAGCCCTGACTGCAAGGACCTTCCTAGTAGAGACGTTCTATTACATGTGTGCACCAAGGTAGTTTGGAGGTGAACTCTACTTTAAGGGAAGGTCCCTCGCTTGGTCTATTGTAACTCATGGGTGGAGACCACAAGGCTGTCAGCATAAAGGGATATTCCAATTTACCATCACTCTATGACCTTCAATACCCTATGAACCTCAAACTAAGGGGTCCCAGTGTGGTTGCTGGGCTGCCCCCTAATCATTATTTTCCCCTCAAACTTGGCGCCTTACAATCTTCATCAAAACTGAACCCGTCAGGTGGTTTATGCTGCCTTATCAGGAGAGCAGTACGTCATTAAGGGAGAACTCTAATGGCAACATCTATGAACCTGTTGAGGTCTAAAACTCACCATAGGTTACTATGGGCAAAAGAGTGAGTTTTAGACCTAAACAGCTGAGCTCTGTGAAATCGGAGCAGAAAGGAGAATAAATCCTGACCAGACTCCTTAAGAGAAAGTGAGAGTCCGGCTGATTCCGCCGTGATTGACAGCTTTCCCTAGATCAGTGTGTACTCGGAGCATACTGTCAATCATAGTATATAGGTGGGGTCAGTAGCACTATCTGTTTCACTTTTCGGATTTAATTGGTTTAAGCTGGATGCCCTGGAGTGCCACTGCTCTGGAAAACACACAAGTGGACAAAGTGCTACAACAATTTCATCATTAGGACTTGTGTGGGTCCCACAGGTAAGATGCCCATCAACGGTAAAGCTATGGAACATCCTTCATATTACAATATGGGAATACCCCATAACCTATAAAAAGGGGAAGGTTTCATTGGTGGCATCTACGACTGGTCTCCTGGTGCATAGGTCAAATCAGAGAGTGAGCCTTTGCTTATTCATTTCCACCATTCATGAGGCCACCATCATCTACACCCAACCCGTAGCCTATAACATCATTACGGTAGTGTCAAGAATCCAACAGACCTTCTGAAAAAGTGCATGAGTACAGTCCGGATTAATTCCTCATATTACACCTATACAAAAGATGATCACATCAGGAAATTCCACTCTCAGGCTTAAGGAGCTTGTGTCAGTATTACTTCCTTCCTGGACTTCAAATAAAGAACATTTTAAGAAAAAACTGGCTTCAAGTCAAGAAGTGACCGGAAATGGAGACCGCAAAAATGTGTGTAATACATTCACTTCTAGATGGTCTACACAGTATGGTGGAGTGGGGACTAGATGATATAGGGAGTTACAGGTGGGGTTGTATCCAAGTTCAGCATTGGAGTTTCATTAGGGGGTAGGGTTGAGATTTTTTTTTTATTTTAGTTGGGTTGGAGTTTTTCCTTTCAGTTGGGGTTATGGTTGGATTTGAGATGAGGCTCAGGGCTTCTCCTTTGAGTTGGGTTGAAGCTTTGCCTTTCAGATGGGATTATGGTTGGATTTGAGACGAGGCTCAGGCTTGTTCGAGTTGGGTTGGAGTTTTTCCTTTCAGTTGGGGTTATGGTTGGATTTGAGACGAGGCTCAGGCTTGTTCGAGTTGGGTTGGAGTTTTTCCTTTCAGTTGGGGTTATGGTTGGATTTGAGATGAGGCTCAGGATTTCTCCTTTGATTTGGGTTGGAGTTATTCCTTTCAGATGGGGTTATTGCTGAATTTGAGATGAGGCTCAGGACTTCTCCTTCGAGTTGCGTTGAAGCTTTGCCTTTCAGTTGGATTTGAGACGAGGTTATGGCTTCTTTGAGTTGGGCTGAAGCTTTGCCATTCAGTTGGGGTTGTGGTTAGATTTGAGATAAAAGGTTAGAGATAGTGTTGAGATTTTTTCTTTCAGTTGGAGTCATGGTTGGATTTAAGATTAGGGTTGGGGTTAAGGTTGAGATTTTTTTCTGCAAGTTGGGTTAGAGTTTTTTCCTTTCAGTTGGGGTTATGGTTGGATTCCAGATGAGGGTTGGGCCAAAGGTTGGGAAATTTCTTCAAGATGAGTTAGGGTATGTTCACACTTTCATATTTGCAGTCTGTATTTCAGGGCGTAATTGTGCTGCAATACGCCCGAAGTCCACCCCACAATTACTGTAATTCATAGCTCTCATTGAGAGAAAGGATTGCCTGCCGTTCTCTCCGACCCATATTACGCGCCTGGAGAAACAAATGACATAAATTTTCCCTGCCGCAGAAAGTGAGTCTATGAGGGCCGGCAAAGAGCGATTTAGAAACACGAGGTGGCCAGCAGGTGCTCCTAAAAGACCCAACGTTTCACGGCACGTACAACACCCTTAGAGTTTTTCATTTCAGTTGTGGTAATGGTTGGACTCCAGATGAGGGTTGGAGCTTAGCCTTTTAGTTGGGGTTATTGTTGGATTTTAGATAAAGGCTAGGGATGGAGTTGGGATTTTTTTTCTTTGAGTTGGAGTTACGATTGGATATGAGGGTCAGGATTCTCTCTTCGAGTTGGTGTTAGGTTTGGGATTATTTATTTGAGTTGGGTTTAGTTCCTCCTTTCAGTTGGGGTTATGGTTGGATTGGAGATGAGGCTCAGGATTTCTTCTTTGAGTTGGGGTTGTGGTTAGATTTGAGATAAAGGTTAGGGATAGTGTTGGGGTTACAGTTGGATTTAGGATTACAGTTGGGGTTAATCCTAACCCTAAGCAATTTGAAGACATTTGTCTGCTGTAGGTGCTTTCCAGAGGTGAGTAACACGTAGAATTACTCATAATACTATGAAATTTGAGGTAACTCGAATACCGTATATTTAGCCAAACTGCTGTCAAACCAAACGAAGACCTGTTTGAGAACACTAAGGGGGATATGTGTGAAAACGGTCTTGGTCTAAGACTTTCTTTGTTGCCCAAAACAACCAACCAGAGCATACCTATCATTTTTTCAGAGCACTCAATGAAATGAAAGGGAACTCCGATTGGTTGCTGTGGGCAACAAAGAAAGTCTTAGACCAAGACAGTTTTCATGCATGTGACCCTAAGTGGTGACCACACGCAAACCTGGCAAGCAATAGCCCCACAATACTTAGATATCCTAAACCAAAATTAGTTCCAAGGTTTCCAAAGGTTTTGAGTCCTGCCGAAAGGGAATCTGTCGCCAATTTTTTTTTTTACTTATTAAATCAAGCCCCTGCTCCATATTCTTTTCCTCTCAGCCGTTTTTATTTCCCGATTGTAGATTTCTCTATTCGGCCGTCTATATATGATTGTGGGGAAGACATTCTTGCTTGCACGGCTTTAACAGCAGTCAGAGAGATACTTTACAGCAGCTTCATGACCATGGTGTTCTTAAGACAGATTCTGTCCCATAGACTTGTATAGGAGAGTTTTCACTGTGCAGGGAGGGGAGAGGGGGAGCTGCGACATCTTCTCTTGTGACTTGTGGATTCTGTGTTATCGGTACACACTGGTGTCTCCTTTCAGTTTGACCCTGCTGTTACTGATAATGAGCAGACACTGAAAATCTCTCTCTACAGAACAGGAAGTGTCAGACTGTTATTAGGCCTCGTGGCCAAAGTGAAAACTGCAGGACTTAATTATTTTAAAAAAAATACTGAAAGGGATATGGAAAATAAAAATAAAAAAATAATCAATAATTCTAAAAAAAAATGTTTAACATAAAAACGTGAGTTAAACAATAAGTCATTTTTTGATGACACGTTCCTTTTAAAGTCATTAGTCTAATTGAAGACCAACACACATCTACAGGCTTGACATCTTTTACACTGGTGAGATGTCAACTGGTCGAAATGACCCATCCCTTTGGTAAGTGCTATAGCGCAACTATACAAGAACAAAGATCCATTAGTCACCATGGGTTCTACATGGGGGTTAAGGATTACATTTTAAATCAGGAAGTTTTAAAGGTCTCCAGACATTGCACATATATGCACGGAGGTTACATTGCCCTTCATGAATCAAGCAGTACAGTCTGAGAGCACGCAGCTGGAGGAACATCTGGTTTACAAAACAAAAGTAAAAGGAACTTTAAAATCTGAGCCTAGGCATATGTACGCATTAAGGGAGTGAGATGACACAGTACAGCCAGCACATCAGGAGGCAGGATCACTCCTATGACAGCCATGACCGGAGCCAGACAGGTATCGCACATTGTGACCAAGTCCTCGTCCCACTGTTTCCATGGGCCGGGAAAAAAACAAAAGCCTCTAAAGCCGAAGCAGACAAGTCATCTATCAAAAGGCTGAAGCATTCCTGCACCTTGGATGAATGTTATCGCTTAATGGACGCTGTGGACTTCCAAAGGCTTTGGGAAAGCTCCACGAGCGGCTTATTGGACAGCAGTCAAGCAATTCAGTCACGTTTGGTTTTCATTAGGCAGACATCGGTATTCAAACGTCTCCCCTTAACCCCATTCACGGCGAATGCATTCACATGCCAAGAACTTACAGAATTCTTCTTGAGGGACGACTGCTTCTTACACTGCACTGATGAGGGGCAAATACCCCGAAACAGCTGTCTGTAGTTGAACTTAACTGGTGTGGCTCAAATCCCTTTCACATTGCTAGGCTCCTGCGAGCTAACTCTGAACTGACGATGACCACATCCAATAGAGGGCGCTGTGGAGCTCATCAGCTCTTTTCCCAGAAGCCTTTGCTTTATGCAAAACAGTCAGTGAGGTCTGAATGGCGAGTAAACCCTCACACCAACCAATTTATTGGTTCCTCTCCTCAAGGAGAGATCTTTTCCCTTTCAAAGCCACTCCTGCCTCTCACCCAGCCAACCAGTAAGATCTACACTGCATTGATGAGGGGCAAATACCCCGAAACATCTGTCTGTAGATGAACCTTAACTGGTTTGGTGCAAATCCCTTTCACATTGCCACTCCTATGAGCCACATGTGAATTGAGGATAACAGGGCGCTGTGGAGCTCCACAGCGCTATTCCCATAAGCCTTTGCTTTATGCAAAATAGTCAGTGAGGTCTGAAAGGCAAGTAAATCCTCACACCGACCAATTTATTGGTTCTGCTCCTCAAAGAGCTCTTTCCCCTTTCTTACCATCAGACACATGTACTTCAATGACTCTACAGCCCATCATCAATGGGTTGGCCAACACCACCATTGTCCCACCCACCTGACTATCAAACAGCACCCCTAGGCAGGGTCTACCAAAGCACCCCCTCTGCAGTGCCCTGTTCACAGCACTGTTAGCATCTCTGTTCAAAGACTGTTTACTGGTTCCATCAGGACTGATGGGAAGCAGAATGCAGGGTCCACAATGGATCCTACTGTTGGTCACTGGGGTCTATGGTTTAATAGATTTGCCATTTGGAATGGTTTATGGTAGAATGTGAACACAGCCTTAGTTAAAGGGGTTGTCTCACTACAAGGATCGCTTCTTTTTATGTTAAATATCTTACAAAAAAAGAGTCACTTTGTTATATATGTCCATTAACCGTGTCCTTCCTATTCCTAGATATCCCCTCTGGTATGGGCTGCATCTGCTCCTCAGGTCGCTATAGCTACAGACCTGTTTGATCTCTCATGATAGACTGCCAGCGCTGGTTGCTATAGCTACAGACCTGGCTTCTATTGCAGCCTAGTAGAAGCCAGTAAACACGCCCCTGAATTCAAAATGAAACCAAGAAAACAGGACTGAGGTATGAATCGCTGTAGTGAGACAACCCCTTTAAGTCAAAGAGCACCCAGGGTTTTTTTTTTATGGTTTCCATTCATCCATCTATTCTTTGGTCAAGGAAAGTGGACATATCTCTGTCTCCAGGTAGAAGAAAGACCTACCACATAGTCCTCCCTGTGAAATGCACCATGTACAAGATCCAAAGGTAACCTGAGAAGGCTACGTGAGCAGATGGCCTGGGCTAGGCCTTCTGTTGTCTATGGGCAATGTTATAAGCATTGTATAGGTATCTTGTGTCTTCTTACATCACAGCCAGATCAGCACATAGAAGCCGGTCCTCAACTCTGCTACCACGAGCAGGCTACAGCCAAAGTCTACCACCATAAAGGGAAGACATTACTTCAAAACACGTCTAGTCTGGAGAGACCCATGGTCTCCTATAAGGCATGGCACAAAGGTGGAGGCATCTAATAAATACAACATATGACAGTAAGGTATCCATCATCCACTGTGTCCCGAAAGAAGTACACATTATGACCATGACCTCTGCAGGCCACCGTCCACAGCACATCTGCACAGACACACTGTCTCGGTGTAAGCTTCTTTCTTGGCACAAGACGGGGATGAGACACAAGGACATAAGCAGGAATTACTGAAACTAAGCACCAAAAGTCAGTCTTGAGGTGGCCTTAAAAGAGGATTAGGGTCACGCTTCTGGATTAGATACCAGTGTCCTGAGAGATGGAGTGTGTGCATGCTACCCGGCCAATCCTGGTAATGAGCACATTCTGAGGTCCTCCGATCTCTAGAATACTCCTTAAATATCACCCAAGTACAAATCTATTACTATAATACTGCCCCCTATGTACAAGAAACTGGTAGCAAGTCACTGGAAGCGCTCAAGGCAGTAAGATTTAAAAGCTGAATAGCTAAATGAAAGACACTTGGTACCTGACCGATAATAGTGTCTAAAACATTAACACAACGCGTTTCACAGAGACGCCTGCTCTGCTTCCTCAGGTTATGACATAACCTAACATAACCTGAGGAAACAGAACAGGCGTCTATGAAACGCGTTGTGTTAATAAAGGTTTTAGACACTATTATCGGTCAGGTACCAAGTGTTTTTCATTTAGCTAAGAGAAGGGGAACATCTCTCCTTATGGAGAGCACCAGTTAAGGTGTGTAGTGTTTCGACTGCCTTTGAGCCCACTACTAAGCATCTGCATCTCACAAGGCATTATGGGAAAGGAGCTGGAAAGCTCATGCGCCCTCTATAGGTTGTAACAAATCCTCAATTTACTTCCGATTCACTGAATCTTTGAGACGCAAAAAGGAATAATTGTCAAGCCAATATCGCTCATCTACATACGGCCGTTTCGGGGTTTTGCCCCTCATCAGTGTAGAGCAGAGCAATATTGGCTTGACTGGAGTTTCATTTAGCTATTCAGCTTTTAAATCTTACTGCCTTGAGAGCTTCCAGTGACTTGCTACCAGTTTGTTTATTCAACTATTCTGCACCGGAGCTCACCGAAAAGGTTCCTGTGGAGGAGCACCGTGAATCTAGCAAGAGGCAGCTCGGCTTAGATCCCTGGGGATCTGTATGTACACGTATGCTTAAAGATGAGTTGTGCCATTTACATTGCACAACTTAAATAGGTGAGAAGTGCCTTTTTATCTTTTTATCACACTTATTTGAAGTTTTAACTGCACGAGGTTCTTGCGCTTCGTTTGTCTGTCATCTTTCTTTACAGTACAAGCAGAAAACTATGTACAAGAATATAACTACTATAATACTGCCCCCTATGTACAAGAATATAACTACTATAATACTGCCCCTATGTACAAGAATATAACTACTATAATACTGTCCCCTATGTACAAGAATATAACTACTATAATACTGCTCCTATGTACAAGAATATAACTACTATAATACTGCCCCCTATGTACAAGAATATAACTACTATAATACTGCCCCTATGTACAAGAATATAACTACTATAATACTGCCCCTATGTACAAAAATATAACTACTATAATACTGCTCCTATGTACAAGAATATAACTACTATAATACTGCCCCTATGTACAAGAATATAACTACTATAATACTGCCTCCTATGTACAAGAATATAACTACTATAATACTGCCGCTATGTACAAGAATATAACTACTATAATACTACTTTCCATGTACAAGAATATAGCTACTATAATACTGCCCTCTATGTACAAGAATATAACTACTATAATACTGCTCCCTATGTACAAGAATATAACTACTATAATACTGCCCCTATGTACAAGAATATAACTACTATAATACTGCCCCTATGTGCAAGAATATAACTACTATAATACTGCCCCTATGTACAAGAATATAACTGCTATAATACTGCTCCTATGTACAAGAATATAACTACTATAATACTGCCCTCTATGTCCAAGAATATAACCACTATAATACGGCCTCCTATGTACAATAGAACTACTATAATACTGCCCCTATGTACAAGAATATAACTGCTATAATACTGCTCCTATGTACAAGAAGATAACTACTATAATACTGCCCTCTATGTACAAGAATATAACCACTATAATACGGCCTCCTATGTACAATAGAACTACTATAATACTGTCCCCTATGTACAAGAACATAACTGCTATAATACTGCTCCCTATGTACAAGAATATAACTACTATAATACTGCTCCCTATGTACAAGAATATAACTACTATATACAGCTCCTATGTACAAGAATATAACTACTATAATACTGCTCCTATGTACAAGAATATAACTACTATAATACTGCCCCATATGTACAAGAACATAACTACTATAATACTGCTCCTATGTACAAGAATATAACAGCTATACATATAGGCAGGGTATCCCTTTAAGTGCAAGTACTTGTTATAGTAAAGTGCTGTACATTATTAGGTATTCCATCGCAATATGGTGGCAGATAAGCCGGTTACGAGCACAGGGGCATTCTGTGCAGTACATGCAGGGCTGTATACCTATAATCCTAACAAGCCATTGATCACTGGAGCAGCTGCCAACCACACTGTGTTCTGCCAGTCTTCGCACACAGCCAGAATGCCCACAACACAGCCGGCATTGTTCAAGGGGGGGGGAAGCACCAGCTTGAATCGAGCTGCTGGCGAATGCCCAGAGCAGGCGGGCACCGGGACAGGATGCTCATGCAGATCTCTGTCATTTATGTGCCAATCCTTGGAGAACAGCAAATCTAAAGGAAACCATAAATGTCCCCATCACGGTTATAGATGCTACAGTGGCACAATACATGGATGAGGACTCAAAGCCACTGCAGAGGATTCTGGGAAACCACATGCCAATGCTACTCATCTGTAGACCACCGTAGCCCCTCCCGTGGGTGTCAAACTTATTTTTACTCAGGGCCACATCGGTATAATGCAGGCATCCTCAAACTGCGGCCCTCCAGCTGTTGGAAAACTACAACTCCCATCATGCATTTATATAATCTATAACAGTGGGAATGATGGGAGTTGTAGTTTCCCAACAACTGGAGGGCCGCAGTTTGAGGATGCCTGGTATAATGGATATCCTCCAAGCGGCGTTGGGATGGTGGCTGAGGTGCCTGGGTAGGGCTGTCAGAGCAGTGCCCCCGCCAGTAAGTTGCTGGGCTCCAAATCCAAGATGGCGCCCACTCCCATATGCTGGCACCACGGTCTCTGCTGCGTCCTCCAGGGAGAGTGGATAGCAGGTCCTTAGACTTTGTCTATCCCTGCTCACTGTGTCTAAGCCTTCGTGGGCCACATAAAGTTCAGTGGCGGTCTGGATTTGGCCCCCAGGACTTGTGTTTGACACGTATGCCCTCAGTGGTCCAAGTTCACACACGGCACCTACATAACCAATACATATGTATAAGGCTCGACTTTAAGACATTTGACAACCTTACTCCCATGGTATTCTTGCAACGGAGAGGAGCCTTACTTGGGACCTCTGTTCTGTAGTTCGATTTCAATGAGCAGCATGCAATACCCCATTTCTCCTGCGGGAGTGCTGTAGAAAACCTCGACACTCATGGCTAGTTTCCCCTACAGAGTACAGATAACTAATGTTCCCAAAATCCACATAGCTGAAATTATTACTTTTGAGAGTCCAAGCTCACAAACCATTTCTGGGGAAATGCGTCATCAAAAATGACTTATTGTTTAACTCACGTTTTTATGTTAAACACATTTAAGAATTTTTGGTTCTTTTTTAATTTTCCATATCACTTTCAATTTTTTTTTTTTAATAATTCTTAAGTTCTGCAGTTTTCGCTTTGGCCCCGAAGCCGAGTAATAGTCTGACACTTCCTGTTCTGTAGAGAAAGATTCTCAGTTGTCTGATCATTATCAGAAAAAAGATGGGAAAAATGAAAGGAGACACCAGTTTGACTAGATAACACAGGATCCACCAGTCACAAGAGGAGAGGTCACAGTTCACCCTCTCACCTCCCTGCACAGTGACTTCTTCCCAGGTCACAGAGCATGACTATAAAACTCTCCTATAGAAGCCAATGGGACTGAGTCAGTCTTAAGTCTCCTATGTGCATGAAGCTGCTGTTAAGTATCTCTCTGACTGCTGTTAAAGCAGTGCAAACAAGGCCTAGTGGCCAAAGTGAAAACTGCAAGACTTAAGAATTATTAAAAATATGAAATATATGTAAAAAAAAAAAAAAAAAAAAAAAATACCACCAAAAATTCCTAAAAAATGTGTTTAACATAAAAATGGGACTTAAACAATGACTCATTTTTTGATGACACATTCCCTTTAATTTTGCATCTAGGATTGAACTATGGGCTGGAGGCTGTGGGGTTAACCTAGTGCACATTCTGAAGACAATGACTCCTGAGACAAGCCAGACATTACATACCCTGTGAGGTGGGGGAGTATGGAGGAAGTGGAGGGGGGCTCTGACCGCGTGACCTCAGAGTGCCCGGTTACTGCAGGGGTTATGAGGGAGGAAACGCTGCAGGATTCATGGAGTGACATGTGCTGGCCGAGCGCCAGGGGGTGGCTGGACTAAGCCCGTTATGTGGAAATGGGCATTTTACTCTGACTCCACAGTCACCTGGCACCAAATGCAGACCAAGAAGCATTCCTGGAGGAGAGGTCACCCACAGACCTTGACCAAGTCCATACCTATCCCCTGGGTCAGGCTCCACTACAACTCTAGAAGATCAGGATCTGTAGCCTGTATCCATAGAGGTAACTGGTCTATATACTGCTCCGCAGCAGCCTTTGTGATTGGAGGGCGCAGTCTCAGTTGGGGGATTTGTCGTACCTCCAGAAATTAGTACGAGTGATGGTTCTGGACTCGAATCAGATTCTGCATCAAATTATTTTTATGTTATAAAGTTAAAAGGGGTTTTCTCATCTGGCGAATTAACACAGTCTGCTCTTCACAACCAGCTTCAGGCGCCCACTTCCTGTTCCGGCTGTGGCCCTTAAATTCAGGCGCCCCCTTTCCGTTGGCTGTGGCCGCTTTTAAGCTTCGGCGCCACTTCCTGTTGGATGGGCGCCGTTCTCAGTGGGGATTTGCGTCCTTCCAGTTGTCCGGTGTGGCTGGTCTCAATCAGATTCAGGCACAATTCTTTTTAGTTCATAAAATTAAGGGGCCTTTCCTTTGGCGATTACAGGTTCTCCAGCTTCAGGCGCCCACTTCCTGTTCCGGCTGTGGCAGGTTCTACAGCTTCAGGCGCCCACTTCCTGTTCCGGCTGTGGGCAGTTCTATAGCTTCAGGCGCCCACTTCCTGTTCCGGCTGTGGGCCGGTTCTACAGCTTCAGGCGCCCACTTCCTGTTCCGGCTGTGGCCGGTTCTACAGCATCAGGCGCCCACTTCCTGTTCAGGCTGTGGGCGGTTCTCCAGCATCAGGCGCCCACTTCCTGTTCAGGCTGTGGGCGGTTCTACAGCATCAGGCGCCCACTTCCTGTTCAGGCTGTGGGCGGTTCTACAGCATCAGTCTCCCACTTGCTGTCCAGGCTATGGCCGGTACTAAAGCTTCAGGCTCACTTCTTTCTCAGGCTTGGCCCGGGTTTTAAAGCTTCAGGCTGTTTTCTTTTTCAGGCTGTAGGGGAGGTTCTACAGCTTCAGGCTCCCACTTCCTGTTCAAGCCGTGGGTGGTTCTACAGCAGTGACTGACATTTCAGCTCTGCTATCCCCATCTGAGCCTGTTCGAGGCACATTGGTGATATAGTGGTCTTAACCGTAGGACACAAGGCTACTGAGCTCTCAAGGGTTCAATTTCATTAGTAAGAAACAAATAAGTTTGTGTTACTGATAAGACACAGCAGGAAGTGACATCATCCCAGGAAGGGTTCTAGGGCCTTTAGAGCACAAGTGCAGTGGCCAGAAATGTAGGGAAGTTTGTGTACACAAGCAGGAGATCAGAACTGCTCTAAACTCTGAAATCAAGCAAAATCAGAACAGCAATGTATCTGGCAACAGACTTCGCTAACCTATGTCTATATCAGTTGCTGAAATACTCTGTGCGCCTCAAAACATGGGCCTGACAGATTCTTGAAGCGGTCGTGCTCCCATCACATATGACGAGACGTTGGGTATGTTACAGTAACTATACACACAGATGCTTTGCCTCCCGCTGTTTAGACAGGCCGATATACATTCAATCCCACAAACAGCAGAATGTATACACACGTGGCGTGCAAGCGCCAAAATATTTGCCCGTGACGATAAACAGATCCCAGAAAATCGCGTCTCTCGGCCCCGGACAGGAAGCCCATTAATAATGGATGAATATCTAACCCTGTCAAGATAAAACCTATTTACCATAATGGGACAGTCGCCCCGCCCACAAAAATAACCGCCATCATGTCTCCATTTACCGCCTCTCGTCTGATCACAGAGGCGGCACGTTATATGCTAATTATCTTGTCGAGTCCATGTTGCATCAGATGAAGGTTCCTCCCACCAATCCTTTTACAAAACCGGTAAGCGCCACGACACCTACGGGGGTTATTTTTGAGGAAACACGTCATTTTACTATTAGGCTAGGTGCACACGGCTTAACTGCAGGACGTAATTACGCCCCGCAAATACACCGTGTGGACGGGGGCGGGAGCGGGGGGCCGGCCCATAGACATTCATTACCAACGGCGCGTATACTGCTAGTAATTCCCGTCACTTATCTCCCCCCGCGGCGTATTCGCCGAGCAGGGAGAGGAGACGTAATCCATAGTTCTCTATGAGAACTGTGGATTACGTAATGACTGGGACGTTTTCAGCCCGTAATTTGCGCAATTCGGCGCGTAGTTACGGACCAAAATACGGCCCATTTTAAGCCGTGTGAACATGGCCTAA
This sequence comes from Phyllomedusa bahiana, assembly GCA_025379985.1. Classification (NCBI taxonomy): domain Eukaryota; kingdom Metazoa; phylum Chordata; class Amphibia; order Anura; family Hylidae; genus Phyllomedusa; species Phyllomedusa bahiana. The sequence goes on from JAODAL010011976.1 coordinate 86,443, forward strand.
GGAAGTCTCCTAAACTCACCTAATACAGCCACTGAACAGAACTGGCCAAATGGGAGGGCATAGGACACCCAATTTGCATTTGCAGACCTCCTTCTTGCGGGCGTCGCACGCAGGACAAACAAAATAGCGCAGCATTCTGCTGTAAGATAGGAGACACCACAGCAGAAACACCACAGACCCCAATGTGGTCAATGGGGACGGGGTCCATTGAAAAACAGGCCCGGATTCACCTCTGCAACAGGGGTTCGGAAAGAAACCTTCGACGCAGACGTTAATCAGACCTAACCCTTTCCTAACATCTGAAGCTAAATGCACCTTCAGGGTGTACGAATCCGCAGCTAAAATCACTGACAGTTCTTGCGGATGTGTCGCTGATTTTACTGCAGATTCTGACGACCCCCATTTAAAGGGGTTGTCTCACTACAAGGATTGCTGCTTTCTATGTTAAAGATCTTGCAAAAACAAGTCACTTTGCAATATGTGTCCATTACCAGTGTCCTACCTATTCCTAGATATCCCTCTTGTATGGGCTGCATCGCTCCTCAGGTCACTATAGCTACAGACCTGTTTGTCTCTCCTGATAGGCGGGGCCAAAGCACAGGTTTGCTTTAGCTTACCAGAAAACCTGTTTATCTTTTCCTGATAGGCTGCCAGCACTGGTTTCTATAGCTACAGACCTATTTGATCTCTCTTGATTAGCTAGAGCAACCAGTGCTGGCAGCCTCAGACCTGTTCGATCTCTCCTGCTAGGCTGCCAGCACTGGTTGCTATAGCTACAGACCTGTTCCTTCTCTCCTAATAGGCTGCCAACACTGGTTGCTATAGCTACAGACCTGGCTTCTCTCCGAGTAGTAGAGCAGTAAAACCCCCTGAATTCAAAGTGAAAAAGAAAACAGGACTGAGGTGAGATAATCCATGTAGTGAGACAACCCCAAGTCAATAGGGGAAAATCCACAGTAAATTGCACAAAATCTGGGTCAGATTTAAAAATTTGAAGGTCAAATTTTGTACATCCAGATGGTTGATACTGGAACCTGCTGCAGATTTTCAAGGTGCAAATCCTCAGAAAAAGCCCCATGTACATTCACAACAGGCAGATCTGACGCGGATTTTCTACATTGACTTCAGTGGGAAAAGGTTATGTCGTACAGATTTTAGTGTGGATTTTGGCTTCTCCCATTTAAGGCAATGTAGAAAAATTCACACCAAAATTAACAGCGGATCTTTCCCATGTAAGCAGACCCTTAAAGGGGTTGTCTCACTACAAGGATTGCTGCTTTTTATGTTAAAGATCTTGCAAAAAAAAATCACTTTGCAATGTGTGTCCTGTAACAGTGTCCTACCCATTCTGAAATATCCCCTCTTTGAAGGATATTTGCAAACAAGCTTTATCCGTCAGGGTTGCTATAAACTACAGACTGTTTGATCTCTCCTGATAGGCTGCCAACACTGGTTGCTATAGCTACAGACCTGGCTTCTACTGCAGCCTAGTAGAAGCCAGTAAGCACACCCTGGATATCAAAATTAAACCAAGAAAACAGAACTGAGGTGAGATGAACCAATGTAGTAAGACAACCCCTTTAAAGGGGTTTTTCCAAATTTTTTTGAAAGCCCTGTACTAACCAGGAGCGGAATAACTTAGAAGAACCAGTAGCCATCTGTCCTGCCGCCATGGGTGCAGTTTCCCCCATAGTAGCGACATCAAGTACGTTGTTCACATGACTATGCCTCAGCTGGCAAGTATAGCACGTGACCGCAGAGGCAACTGGCTACATGGTCAAGTGAGGTCACTGCTGTGGGAGTTGGATCAACAGTTCACACTTTTGGCGAGTACAGGAGTCTCCAAAAATATTATAAAATATTGTAAAAAACACAAGACTGATTCATCTTAAAAACAGCGCCACCATTGTGCACAGGTTGTGTATAGCATTGCAAATGAGCTACATTCACTTTACTGGAGCTGCAATACCAGACACCACCTATAGACAGGGGTGGCGCCGTTTCTGTTTTTCTAATCTTGCATAGACCTTTCGTTCACTCCATCCATGGACTCACCTTGGAGCATGCAGCGGTATGCAGACTCTGATATGGCGTAGATGTGCGGTGGCATTTCATGGCGCTTCTTCCCCCGATACATCTCAATGATATTTTCGGAATAGATAGGGAGGTTCTTGTAGGGATTGATCACCACGCAGAATAACCCGGAGTAAGTCTAGACACCGAGAGGGAGAGAAAATAACCATAATTAAAAACCCCGTCTACAGTAAATGACTAACACCTCCTCCTGCACAATACAACCCGCAATTAACTCCCAAGAGTGTAATTAAAGGGGTTTTCTCACTACAAAGATTAGCTTTCAACGTAAAGGGACAGATAAATGAAGACTTTTTCTAAAGACATTGGTGAAGAGGTTTTACTTTAGTCATGAGATAAGTAGGAGTATTTTAAAGGGGGGGTTTCTAAAAGGTTGCGCAAAAGGTTTCTAGGGTTTTACCTTCTTTCCGACCGCGCCCGTTCCCCCGATTGGCTGAGACCCAAGGACGTCCTTTTATCTGATTAGCTGAGAGCGGGGGTTTCGGGGTTTTTTAAATTAGCTGGAGCAGGGAGTGAAATCACCCCACTGAGGGGGCGGATTCCAAAGAAAATTAATTAATTATTTTCAAAACCAGATTAGCTTCACTAAACAAAAAGGTACTTGTGCTATGAGCACTGAAAAGCCTGGTTTTCCTGTAATCGTTCGTAAAAATCTCATGCACCGTCAAAGTAATATCTCAATAGAAGTCAAATATGTTAACCACTGCTATAGAACCACCCACAGCCCTGATGGACAGAGCGCTGGGTCCCTCCATTTTTTTCTTGGGAGTTCCCATTTCGGGGGAGGCGTTTGCTTTCCCCTCCCCATTTGTTTTTAGGGGGAGTTCCCATTTACAGGGGGACGCTGCTTTCCCCCTTTCCTTTTGTTCTATGGGAGGTTCCCTTTTACGGGGGCGCGCTTTTTCCCCTCCATTTTTGTTCTATGGGTTTTCCCATACGGGGGAGCCCCTGCGTTCCCTTCCATTCTTTCTAGGGGAGTTCCCGGGTACGGGGTGGCGCTTTTTTCCCCCCTCCAATTTGTTTAGGGGGTTTCCCCCATTTCCCAGGGGAGCGATTCGTTCCCTCCTTTTGTTTTTAGGAGCCCCCCGGGTTAACCGGGGGGACGCATGCGTTCCCTCCATTCTTTTTAATTGGGGGGGTTTTCCCCAGTACAGGGGAAAGCGTTTGCTTTCCCCTTTTCCATTCGTTCTATGGGAGTTCCCCAGTACAGGGGAGGGCTGCTTTCCCCTTTCCATTTCTGTTTTTTGGGGGGTTCCCATTTACGGGGGGAGCGCTGCGTTCCCTCCTTTTGTTTTTTTATGGGAGTTCACATTTTAGGGGGGAGGTGGGGTTCCCCCCATTTTGTTTATGGGTTTTTTCCCTGGTTTACGGGGGGGGGCGCTGCTTTTCCCCTTTCTGTTCATGGGAGTTCCCAGTACGGGGAGCGCTGCGTTCCCCCATTCGGTTCTAGGGGGTTTTCCCCCTTTTACAGGGAGCGCTGCGTTCCCTCCATTTGTTCTACGGGATTTCCCCCAGTAAGGGAAGCGCTATGTTCTCCATTCTGTTCTCCGGGGGTTCCCAGTACGGGGAAAGGGCCTGCTTTTTCCTCCATTCTTTTCTAGGGGGTTTTCCCCAGTTACAGGGGAGGGGCAAAGTGTTTCCCCTTTTCTGTTTAGGGGAGTTCCGTACAGGGGAGCCCCCGGGTTTTCTCCCCCTTTTCTTTCTATGGGAGTTTCAGTACAGGGACCCCTTGTTGTTTTCCCATTCTTTCTATGGGGGGTTCCCAAATACGGGCCGGAAGCACTGGGGTTCGGCCAACTCAGAATCCCATAGAACAGAACGGGGGTTTTGCATGCAAGTTTGACCAGCTCTCCATTCTGAGCCAACACTTTCGGGGGGTCCTTTCCCCCGGAGAAAAGGGTTTGGGGCCCCCCCCACCCCAGTTTACGGATGGTACAGCTTTTGATTTAAATTTCAAAGTTTAGGGAGGGAAAAACCCCCCCCTTTTTAACCCCAATTTTGTCAGGGGGTTTAAAAATTTTTTTTGCTAAAACCAAACTCTGCCCCCTTTTTTGGGCACACCCCCCTTTTCAAAACACCTCTTGGGGAGCACAGGGGCTGAAAAACGCATGGCCGTGGCCCCCCCTTATTTTCCCTTCCCACAAGGCAGAACTTTCATTTTATTCAAAGACAACCCAACTGGGGGGAGGGCACCACAAAGAAAAAACTGGGGGGCTGGAAAAAAAAAAATTTAATAAAAAAATTTGGGGGAAAGGGAAACCCAAACATGGTATAGACCCGACAAAATTTAAAACTGCTTCAATGCGGGGGGGCCTTGACCTCCCTCGCAGCAGGACGACCACCCCCCATGCAAAAAACGGGCTGCGGGACTTTTTAAAAAGTAGATTTTTAAAACACAATGCAGGACTCCTGGCAAGGGAATAAATTGCTAGATGTGCAGTGAAGACTGACAGACAGGGTGAGCAATAGAATAGGAAAACGGAGGGGCCAATTGAAACCCATACCCTAGCACTCCCCGTCTGCAAAACCCGGCAGGGCTATGGAATCGGAAAGAAAAAGCCCCGACTCCTGGATTTTCCCTTTCATAAGGGGCGCAGGGTTTAAGTGAAAAATTTTAAATGTATTTAAAAATTGGTAACATCAGGCTGTTTATCACCTTTGATAAAATAATAAAGCTTTTTAGGTAGAACGCCCACTGACAAAGCAAAAGGGTAACTTAATTTTTTGATCTTTTGAACGTTGTGGGTAGAGTTAAAGAAAAAAGCTGTATTTGTATCCAAGTCCAGCCCTCCCCAAAAAAATGGGTTTGTGTTGGGTTTTGGGTTTCGTTTTTGGTCATGTTTTTGCTTAAATCTGACCCGGGGCCCCAAAAGGGATTCAGGCGTATTGAAAACCCAAAAAAGGGGGTTTTCCCAAAATACTAACAAACTAAAAAAAATTTAAAAAACATTTTAATTTTTTAGGGCAAAACAGTAACAATGCATTTAAAAGGAAAAAGAATCTGCGAAACTAAGCAGAGGGAAAATACTTGCAAGTCACTTTTTTTTTAAATGTAGTAAAATTGGTAAAGGAATGTTATTAAAAAATTTCGTTGCCTCATGTACAAAGCTGCAGTTTTTTGGGGAGATATGTAGCCTGAAAAATCAAAGGGCAAAAATTTTTTACCTTTTGGGTTGTCAGTGTTTAAAAAAATTTTTTATTGGGTATGGGCTTTTTTGGACACAAAAAAAAATTTTTAAAAATTTTCAAAACACTCAGGAACATTTGTGAAAATCTTGAAATTTTTTTTTGGGGAAAAAAGTATCGCCTCCCATCAGATCCTGCATACATGACCTCACATTGGGTCTCATTATTTCCAGGCTAGGGGAAAGGCCCTCTACACTAACTTTTGGGTTTGGGGGCCCAAAACGGGGGACCAAAAGGGGCAAATCTGTTTAAACCTGTTCCCGGGGGATAAGGGGAAACGCCTCAGCCAAGTCAGTTTTGATGAATGGTTGATCTTCTACTTTTTTTGAAAGCAGGGGGGAAAAAATTTTGCTGAAATTGTTTGCCCCCGGGAGCGGGATCTTTTCCCCCCGGGGGAGCGCTTTCCCTTTTCCGGGGTCTTTATTTTTCACTCCTTATGTGGGTGAGGCTGAAGTTTTGGGAGCAGGGGACTGGACCGGACCCAATTTCCCCTTGCTCTTTTGGGCCATCGAACAAAACCCATTTTAAAAATTTTGGGAGTCGGGTCCATTTTTTTGGGGGCGGGGCCCCACTCCTGGCAAAAAATTTCAACCGGGCTCCGGGCTCCACAGCCCCTGAAACCCGAGCCACGGGGAAGGCAATATATACCGTTACCAGTAAATGCCTTTCTCTGAAAATCCAGGACTGTTTGAAAAACTGGGTGACGGGGCCATTAGCTGCCAATTTAATGGAGACTCCTATGTAGGAATGTCAGTACCCCCAGGTAGGGTTTTTCGGGGGGTAGTTACCCCCCAATAACTCCCGCCCTTGGGGTTTTTGAAAGGGGCCAGCGCTGCTGAGAAAACACGGTGGATCCCCTACTTTCTTTTTACTCGGGGAATTCTTTTTCCCTCTCGAAAGGGGCCCCGTGATGGGGGGGGAAATTTTTGGTTGGTTGGGGCCCACCGGGGGTTCCCCCAAAACCGGGGGGCAACAAATTTTCAGTTCTAATTTAAAATTTTCCCGTGCCATGACAGCGGTGACACAACAACCCGGGCCCCGGCCTACGAGGGGGCGGGCTGTGCGGGTGCCCCCTGGTGGGGCAGGCACCGGGGGCCCTGGGGGGTCTATTAATGGCGGGAACCGGGGGGCCAGAGGCCCGAAAACACATCTTTTTTGGGGGGGGATGGGGATTTCTGGGATTAAACATCCTTTGGGGGAAAAAAAAGGGGAAAAAAGGGGGGCCCCCCGGGGATCTGGACACGGCCAGGGACAGCAAGGGGCCCGACAAAAAAAGGCCTGTTACCATGGGGGAGATTAACCGTTTTCACCCCAAAACCGGGGGAGAGGGTCAACCACCATCAAGATCAGGGCAGAGTTACAGGTACCAGTTAGTAGGCCCCACAGGGATAGTACCGCCCGTAAGGCTCAGTTCCATAGTGATAGGTAAAACCCGTCAGGTCAGTTCCAAGTGATAGGGCCGGGACCGTCAGGCCAGTTGGGGGGGGGTACAGTCCATTAAGGCTCAGTTCCTAGTGATGGTACCAGTCCCCATAAGGGTCAGTTACCTGTGATAGGTAACAGTCCCCCCTTTGGCTCAGACCCGGGTAGGTACCGTCCCCATTTAAGGGTAGTTACCTTTGTGTAGGTCCAGTCCCCATTAAGGGCTCAGTTACCGTTTGTGTGGGGTACAAGTCCCCCTTAAGGGCTAGTTCCGTTGTTTATAGGTCCTTCCCTTTTTTAACTATTAGTTTTTATAGGTACCAGTCCCCATTAAGGGCTCAGTTACCGTAGTGATAGGTACCAGTCAGGGGGCTCAGTTACCGTAGTGATAGGTACCAGTCAGGGGGCTCAGTTACCGTAGTGATGGGTCCATTGGGGGGCCAACCATGTAAAATGCATCTTACCGTATGTTTACCATAAACCCTATTAGTGTAAGGGTCCAGCGGGGGCCTAAACCGTTTGATGGTAAGCCCCCTTTAAAGGGTTAGTTGTATGTTTTCCTGGGGATTTGAAAGGTCCCGGGGGGGGTAGTTGGTTGGGAAATTTTAAAAGGGATTTTATTTTAAAATTTTATTTTATTCCAGTCGGGGGGTCAGTTATAAGTGATGGTACAGTCGTTGTAAGGGCCGTTGATATGATAGGCCCAGTTCCAGTAAAGGGCTCAGTTCTAGGGATGGGTCCCAAGCCCCAGGGGGCTGTTACCTTTGTGATGGTACAGTCAGGGCTCTTTTCCAGTGAGGGGTTACCAGTCGGGGGCTCAGTTGCCATTTAGGTACCCATTCTGGGGCCGCCCATTGTAAACCCTTGGCTCTTAAAAAAAGTTTGTAAAAAACCCAAACAGCTCAGTTAAAATAGTGATCAGTACCAGTCACAACTCAGTTGCTATAGTGATAGGTACCAGTAATAGCTCAGTTACCATGACAACCCCCTCACGAGTAAAAACCTTTAAATCTCCATGAGGCTTTCTGATGATCGTTAACATGGTGAAAGTGCCCCACGAATGTTTATTTATAACATGGGGGTCAAGCATTTTCCGTGCGGCCCCGACCCCCTCTGCCGCTGACCCAGGGTTGGGGTTACCCCTCTCATGGACCATTGGACGCCCCCGTTCCCGGCAGGTTCACAGGGCTGCCCGTCCCATGTGTCTTGCCGGACGTGGAATGGCGCTGTTTTAAGAGCGGATTCATTTGTCCCTCGTTAGTGCTGCGAGCAATGAGTCATCTTCAGGAGCCCTGGATAGGGGGGGGAAATTTTAGGGGGGGCATGCCCGCTCTATAAACCCGCCACACACGTCTGTGCTTGGATGTGGCAGAGGCATGTCCTTTGGGACAAGGGAAAGGTGGGGGCGGGGGGAAGCCCCATTGTATCGTGCACAAATTTGGAAGGGGTAGATTAAGGGGGGGGGGACGAGGTGCGCAATGAGGAGTGCTTCACTTCCAAGATCTCTGCTTCCCATCAGTGAATGCAAACCCATCAGAGGCTGAAAGCTTGTCCGAAACTCAATGGATTTTTTAGTTGAAACCCAAAGGGGTGGGGCGGCAAGCCAAAGCCCCATCCTCAATTTCCCAAACCTCCGACTCCCCACTCCCTCTACAGGGATGTTTAAGTGATAACTTACTGTAGTAAAATAGTAAAAATCGGCTGTTATACCCCTTTTGACAATAATCAAGTATTTAGGGTAGAAAGACACTGAAAAGCAAAAAGGGTAACAATGTTTTTTTTTTTAAACATTGGGGTGGGATTTGAAAAAAAAAAGCGTTTTTTTCCCAAAGTCCTTGCCCAACATTGGGAATGTGTAGAAGGCGGGGAAGTTTTTTGGTCAAGATGTTAATTGATCCGAGCCCAGAAGGTTTCAGGCAGTGCTAAAAACCCAAAGGGGGTTTTCCCCAAATTTTAACACAATAAAAAAAAATTTTACATTTTTTTTTGGAGCAAACAGTAACAATGCTTACGGGAAAAGATTTCTGAGACAAAGCGATGCTAAATATTTGAAAGTACTTTTATTAAAAGTGGTAAGATGATGTTATAAAATTAAGACCTATGTAAAAGCGTATGATGGTGAGAGGGGAGCCAAAAAGTCCAAGTTCAAAAAAAATGTTCCTTTTGCTTGTCAGTGTAAAATAATTTTTGGGATATGATTTTAGAAAAAAAAAAATTGTAAATATGAAAAAACCTGCGGGAAACATTTGTGGAGTTCTGAATTTGTTGGAAATGTATCCCCTCCATAGACCCTGCAACATGACCTCACATTGATTCTTTTTTCCAGGTAGAGAACGGCCTTCTCCCCCAATTGGGGGGGCAAAAGCGGTGCCCCCGGGCAACATCTTAACAATGTAGGGAAAAAGGGAAATTTGCTCACCCAGTCAGTTTTGATAAATGGTTGATCTTCTATTCTTTGAAAGCGGGAAAATTTTTGCTAAAAATCTGTTTGCCGGGGGAGCGAAACTTTTTCCCCCGGGGCCTTTGCTGCTCCCGTCATCATTAACTCCCCATGGTAATGAAGATTGGGAGCAGGAGCACTGGCCCCCCAAATTCTTTGCTCTTTTGCATTTGAACTTACTGGACCAATTTTTATATTTTGGGATTGGGTCGTCCCCCTTTTTTGACACTCCAAACCCTGCAAAATAGGAACCCATCCCGCCCGGGAAAACGAGGGTAAAAAGGTGCCTGTACCCAAATCACTCATAGATGAATGCCGAGACAAAGGCCCTTTTGGGATCTAGTGGGGTAAAGGGATTTTCCCAAGATTTTTTGAACCTCGCTACCACCCACCTGGGCTAAATTACCCTCCTACCTCTCTTATCACTGCTCCCGACCTCCCGGGTCCTCCCCATCCCGCTCCCCACTGATGACCAATTTTATGGGTACATGATTGCAGCCCAAACCCTTTTCTGTGGTCACAGGGGTACTGCAGACATGTGATGCTGAGGGGCAGGATTGGTTGCGCGTAAGTGATCCCTGAAAGTGAATCAATGAGGGACCCTGGGGACACTGGGCTCCCCGGGAGCGGTGGTGATGGAGAGGAAGGATGGGGTTTTTTTTTTTTTAGCACATGGGAAGAGGCGAAGGTTTTTTTTTAAAAAAAAAAAAAAAGGAGGGGAAACCCCCCCTTACGGTTTAACCTTTTGATCCCCCGGTAGAGGGGGGCAGGATTGGGTTTTTATTGTGTGTTGGCCATGAACAGCCCATGAACACATACAATGGGGAGGCTTAAATTACTCATCCCTCCCCTTAAAGGGGTTGTTCATAAAAGGGGCGCTGCTTTTATGTTAAAGACTTGAAAAAAAACAAGTCATTTGAAATATGGTCCATTAACAGTGTCCTTTTCCCCGATCTTTTTTCTTGTATGGGCTGCATCATTTTCCTAGTCCTATGCCCCAACCGTTTGATCTCCCTGATAGGCTGCCAGCATTGGTTGCTATAGCTACAGACCTGTTCAATCTCCCATAATAGGCTGCCAGCGCTTGTCGTTATTGCTACAGACCTTTTCGATCTCTCCTGATAGGCTGCCAGCGCTGGTCGCTATAGCTGTAGACCTGGTGTTCTCAGCAGCTCATCATTACAGGCCAGTAAAACCAGTGAATTAAAAAATGAATTAAAAAATAAAACTGAGAAAACAGGACTGAGGTAAGATAGATCGATGTAGTGAGACAACCCCTTTAAATAATGTGCTGTGTCCCTTTAAGAGGGGTCCCCGCGGCACATTTTCTGGACCCACCACCCTGCCGTCTATGTGCTTCCTGACATTCCAGAACAGAGGGATTGAGCTGCTGAGATTACATTCAGGAAACCCTCTCAAGACTGTCAGCCCCGTTGCTCAAAATACCGGCCCCCGACACCCTATATAGCCTGGCTTGTTGGTTTTGGCACGGAGCAAAGGGCTGAGAAATTCAGTGAGAGAAACCTTGGGTTTGGAAACTTATCAAGAACCGACCTACACCAGGAGCCCAGACTCCAACCATAAAGGTCCTAACAAAGCCCATCACTTAAAGGGGTCTTCCTATCTTGCACTTTTAGGCCTCGATCGGACTCCATCACAGTGTGATGGGGAAAGGGCTTAGGGTGAAATCTAAAACCCCCCATACCTGTGATGGTATTCCATAGGCACAAAGTGTGAAAGGGTAAAAGCCCTTTAAAGAGAACCGGTTACATCTCCCGACATGTCTGTTCGCTACCAATCTGTCAGCTGGGCGTTACTAATTAGGGGCGTGCCCATGCACGGTCCGACATTGGACAAATTTTGCATGTTAACCC